>JAZKJV010009738.1:0-201099 GCA_037367405.1 Ottelia alismoides | reverse complement strand
TTTTTCTATTTTTGTCTCTCTCTATATTATTATTGTTTCTGACTTCTCTCTTTGATTTTTGTGCGAGGTACTGCTTGGACGACTTGGAGCTTCTGTTTGGAGGACCCGTGGCAGGAGGAAGAGAGAGAGAAGAAGGAATTTTATTTCAGAGAGAGAGAGAGAACAATATTTGTTGTAATAACTTAGACTCTGGACTTGTGGACACTTGTAACTTAGCGGGTCTGTTTCGCCGAGTACCGGTGTACTCGGGGGACCCCATTTGATTTTCGCGCTTTTCTTGCGGTTTTGATAGCTAGCTGCCTTTCCGGTGTTTACGCGGTTTTTCTCGAGCCCTAGATTTAGGAATTTCTCTTGCTTGTGCCGTAATTAGTAGGATCCCCACACCTAATTGCTGATCTGTTCCTATAGATCGTTAATTGGACCTACTAAGAATAAATAATAAAAATAACTTAGTCGCTTTCCTGAGAGCTACGTGCCGTGAGCCTGCCCCACAAGCGCTACTCCTGAACCTCGACCTGTCGAGAAGAGGAGGGGTAAGCCAAGACCGGACTCTTTGGATCGAAGGCGAGTGACTGAGTTAGACGGTTCTGCGATAGAAGTTGCTCATCTCAAGACTCGTTTTTTCCCGTTGCATCATTTAGGTAGTTTTATTTCTGTCTTTAAATTCTGCGCGGATCACTTGCATGTAGAGTGCTGGAGACAAGGTACGCATTTCTATCTCTGCATGCATCATTGATTTCTTCGCGCATCGGCTTTTTCATCTTCTCCCTCTGTTTTTGGCTTAATCATCAGGAGAATCGAAAAAATCGTTAGGCCGCTTGTATTTATTTTGAAAAAAAAATTAAAAAGAAAAACAAAAAAATTGGGACTGGATAACACTATTGACCCTAAAAGACACTCACATTAAAAATTTGTCTTGGGGAGAGCAACCCCCTCCTTGTATGGTTTGGATGCGCGAGAGAGTGACCCGTACCCTAGATAGAGCCCTCCGGTGCTATTTCTAGCTGACTACCGACTCTTCCGTGCGGGTCAGTCGGTTGGAGTAGCATCGGGTATCCTAACAGGTCACGTAAGCGCTCTGATATTTTGTGTGTTCACCAAATAAAATTGACAAGATAAATTGACCGAGCTTTCACGGTCTTCAGATTGTGTTGCGTTGGTGAACCGGGGGTTTGCTTTGCGATCATATTTTCTCCAGATCCCATCCGCCCAACTCGGCAGATCAAGATGATGGGTAGACGATCTCTTAGGCAGCCTCTGGCTGCACCGCTTTCAGGCGAGTCTACTTCATCATCTAGGTTGGCCCGTGAGAGTCAAGACCAGCTCTCCGGGCCCGAGTTTGATTCCACCCTGTTCCCCCTCGATCCCCTTTCTTTTGTTACTGAGAGACATGAGCCCGAGGAAAGACGAATTAATTTGACAGAACCTGAGTTGGGCTCATCTGATTTTGCAGACGTCACTATGGCCGGAGCCGGCAGTTCAGAAGATCGCCAGCCCGAACACTTTGTACTAGACCAGGGAGCGATCAACTCCACCCTGATCGCATCATTAGAGACAGTACAGAAGCAGCTACGCGATCAGTGAGCTTTCATGATTGAGATGAGAAGGGAGTTGGAGCGACTCAGAGAAGAGAGAGATCAGAGCGAGCCTGAGGACATTCCTGATGCTGATGCAGAGGCAGCAGCCGCAGCTGCAGCCGCCGCCGCAGCAAGACCGATGCGGGAGTTACACAACCCCGGATCTACACTGATGCACCAGTGGGTGGTGATACCTGCTATCGTGGGGGATTTCAAGTTCCCTCCGAACACCCTGCAGATGCTTCCTCATTTTCACGGACTTGCCACTGAGGACCCCACCTCCATCTCCAGGAGTTTTTGATGATCTGCAGCACTGTCCACGACCGTCGTGTGGACCAAGATACGATTCGGATGATGGCCTTCCCTTTTTCACTGGCAGATAGAGCAGCCGCCTGGCTGAAGCATCTAGGGAAGTTTGTTTACACCTGGGAGCAGCTCCGCACCGAGTACTTGAACAAGTACTATCCACTCGGGCGGACGAATGCAGCAAGGGCCCTGATCAACAACTTCTCCATGCTCCCTAACGAGCAATTTCACGAGGCATGGGAGAGGTTCAGAGAGCTTCTGGATAGATGCCCACACCACGACATTTCGAAGCCGAACCTAGTTCAGAGCTTCTTTAGTGGGATGACGCCAGAGCTTCAGGGTCTGGTGAATGCTTCTTGCGGCGGGTCCTACTTTGCCAAGGACCACAACCAAGTCTGGGCCATCTATGAGGAGATGGCCGAAAATTACATGGTGATGTCCCAGACTCGTTGTACACACAGAGAGTTCAGCAGCCGCCAGGACCCGTGCAGTACCAGCGGATAGCACGGGTTGATGCAGGTCCTTCCAATTCGTCCACAGTTGCAGCCGCACAGGCAGAGTCGGCCGCTGCGGACATGGGGATTATCAGCGAGAAGTTGGACCGCATGGAAATAATAGAGAAGAAGTAGTGCCAGGGCATAACTCAGATGGAGCAGATGGCACAAACTCTGAGCGACGTGAAGACCCATCTCTTGTGTCTTCAAGAGGCACAGACGGCTACTCAGCCCCGTCTTCAGTCGCGAAGCGATTCCGGTGGCAGCCGCAGCTCGTCCCAGCGCTCCAGCTCCTTGCAGCAGCCTAGACAAGTTCACCTTGTACAGGCGGAGCCGTACCAGCAGCAGCAGCCCTCTTACCAGTCACCACCATCTCCAGACTTACAGATGGTGGTATATCAGCCGGATCAGCCTCTGGATGTACTCCCACCAGCCCCTTACGATGCGGAACCGTTGATGGATGTCAACGGGATTTGGTATGACCGCCCTCAACCTGGAATCCGAAGAGACCATCCCGGATTCAGGTGGGGGAATGGGGTAACCAGTCCCAACAGCAGCCAGCCGGTCAGGGAGGGCAGTACTCCCAGCAGAGAGATCACCAGCAGCCCCCAGCATATCAGCCACACCAGCCATCGTCCTTCGTACCTCGTCCCTACCAGCAGCAGGGACAGAATTGGAGACGTGAGCAGCAGGCTCACCAGCAGCAGCATCCTTCCTCTTACCCCTCTCAGCCGCAGCAGCACCAGGTCCAGCAGCCTCATTACCAGAGAGGCAACCCGTCGGGCTCCCATGAGAGCCCCGCCATGGATGATCTAGCCCGCATCTTCACAGAGCAGCAGGCTACATTTAGACGGGAGATGGACGAGTTCCGCCAGGAAATGCGGGACCTGATGAGAGGGAAGGCCGCCATCCCTGCACAGATCGAGTCTAATCCGAATAGCTTGAAGAGGAAGTCTGAGCAGGTAGTTCACACTGAGCCTACCACTTCTAGTGACTCATTCGATGATATATCGCCGGATCTATTTGATGCTGATTTTGTCACACTTAGGAGCGGTAGAAGACCAGCAGGCGGCGCCTCATCTGAGCGACAACGCGGGGATCCATCTAGAGCGCCAGATGAGGAAGAGGAGTGCGGTACTGAAGCCGCACATGATGATAACGGTGGTCCTGATGCCACCAGAGATGCTGATTCCACCGGCGGTACTGAGGCCGCCGCTTCACCATATCGAGGAGGTGGTACTGACGCCACCAGCAGGGCCGAGCCAGACCGCGGTACTGAAGCCGCAAGATGTCTAGTTATAGAGCCAGCTAGAGGTGGTACTGAGGCCACCAATATTCATTTTGATGAAGATGTTGTCTCTCCTCGTATGAATGTTTCTCAGAACTCTAATTTGAATAAAGGAAAAGGTTTAGTTTCTTCTGATCCCACTGTGGTGTATGATGAGGATCCAGTTGTCGAACCGTCTAGGCCTATTCCTAGTCCTTCATCTGAGAAGGACCCTGTGATCCCTTTCCTAGAGCCCTTGAGTTAGGGAAGGGGAAGAAAAAAGAAAAAGATCCAAAAAAGAGAGAGCAGGAGGAGTTCAGCCAGGGCATGATAGACCGATTTCACATCCAGCTGACCCTCAATGAGGCTTTGCAGCACATCCCTCTTCTTCAGCGATCCTTGAGAGACAGGACCACAGTCAGGAGGAAGAAGAGGAATAAAACCACAGAGATTCATGTGTTGACCAAAGCCACGTGTTACGCGATCCAGAACCATCTGCGACCAAGAGGCCAGATTTAGGAGCCCCGTATGTCAGATGTCAGATTAGTGAGCAGAGGTTCGACCGTACTCTATTAGATAGCGGATCGTCGATCAACCTTCTTCAGGCAGCCCTTCTCGACCACTTAGAGTTGGGCACTCTTAGACAGAGCAGGACATACCTTCAGTTTGCTGATCGGTCTGTCAAGAGGCCAAAGGGGTTGTTGCGAGACGTTGTCGTCACGATTCAGGGTTTGCAATTCCCCGTGGACTTCGTAGTGCTGGACATGGAGACCCCTGACTCATTGACCGATTCCCCCATCATTCTCGGTCGCCCATTCTTGGCCACAGCCAAGGCGGTGACTGACCATGACAGTGGGAAGGTATTCTTTCGCGTCCAGGGCGAGAGTATACAAATAGAGACGGTTAAGGACCACAGAGCCAGAGATAGACCCCGCTCAAAGGGCAGTACAGATTCAGAGCAGCTGACAGACGCAGAGCCAGACATCCACCAGGACTGTGATTTTGTGATCACAGATGATGAGGCAGCTTGGGCAGATCCTGCAGCACAGACCATCCTCTCATATTCAGCTACAGCTGATGCAGAGATGATAGCAGAGGATAGTCTGGAGAGCACAGCCCTGGTTCAGGATACTATTGAGTCAGCAGAGTCGGACCTTGATCGCGACACGATTTTCAGTGATGGTGGTACTGAGGCCACCTTGCTATACGGTGGTACTGATGCCACCGCGGTCGATACAGATCCCTCGGATTCAGAGTCTGATTGGGCAGATTGTGATGATCAGATGCCAGACCTGGATCCACCTGAGCCTACAGATGAGGAGGAGGTAGGGGCAGAGCAGATTAGAGACAATACAGAGGACCCGCCTTCTCCAAATCCAGTTTGTGAGAGTTCCTTATCATTTTCCCGGGCAGATTTGGCAGAATTGTCAGCATACACACATCTTCTTCAGAAGCCAGATTTGCCAGCACCCAGCTGTCCAGAGCTAAAGCCGCTCCCTACTTCGCTGAAGTATCGATTCCTTGCGGGAGAGTCTGAGATGTACCCAGTCATCATCTCTGCCGATCTGACTGGAGAACAAGAATCCCGTCTGATGGAGGTTCTTGAAAAGAACCGCAAGGCAATTGGATGGAGCGTAGCAGATCTCCATGGGATAAGTCCCTCGTTGTGCTCCCATCATATCTATCTCGAGGAAGGGGCAAAGCCGTCGCATGAGTTCCAGCGGCGACTGAACCCCAACCTGAGAGAAGTTGTCATGAAGGAAATATCAAAATGGTGGAGTGCAGATTTTATTTATCCCATTTCCGACTCCAAGTGGGTTAGCCCCTTGCATGTGGTGCCCAAGAAGACGGGCATCACGACTGTGATCAGTGAGTCAGGAGAGGAGATTGCTACACGAGTACCCACCTCTTGGCGGGTCTGCGTTGACTACAGGAGACTCAACCAGGCCACCAAGAAAGACCATTTCCCCCTGCCTTTTATTGATCAGATCATAGAGAGACTGGCAGGGAAGAGCCATTATTGCTTCCTAGATGGGTACTCGGGCTACAATCAAGTGGCCATCGCTCCTGAGGATCAGGAGAAGACCACCTTTACCTGTCCCTTCGGTACATACGCCTTTCGACGCATGCCATTTGGGCTATGCAACGCCCCTGCGACTTTTCAGAGATGCATGCTGTCGATCTTTTCGGACATGGTAGGGGAGTGTTTGGAGGTCTTCATGGACGACTTCTCGGTTTACGGCGACGGATTCGATTCCTGTCTTGACTACCTAGACCGAGTGCTCCAGCGATGTATTGCTACCCGCTTGGTTCTGTCTTGGGAAAAGAGTCACTTCATGGTGACTCAAGGGACGGTGCTTGGCCACATCATCTCCAACAGGGGCATGGAGGTTGATCCGGCCAAGGTTGACGTCATTAGAAAACTCGCACCGCCGTCCAATTTAAAGCAGCTACGGTCATTTCTGGGGCACGTTGGTTTTTATAGGAGATTCATTCATGATTTCAGCAAGATTGCCCGACCGTTGACTGACCTCTTGACGAAAGACACCGAGTTCCTTGTCGATGACAAGTGTCTTTCATCCTTTGAGACTCTCCAGCAGCGTGTTATTGAGGCTCCTGTCCTTCAGCCACCCGATTGGTCTCTCCCATTCGAGATCATGACGGATGCCTCTGATTTTGCCGTAGGGGCCGTGCTAGGACAGAGGAGGGACGGAGTTCCATTTGCCATACACTATGCTAGCCGCACATTGGATTCTGCCCAGCGGAATTATACGGTCACAGAGAAGGAGATGCTAGCAGTAGTGTTTGCCTTAGATAAGTTCAGATCGTATATCATTGGATCTAGAGTGACTTTGTATACAGACCACACCGCCATCAGGTACCTCATGTCAAAGAAGGATGCCAAGGCCAGACTTACTAGATGGATCCTTCTACTCCAGGAGTTCGACATTGAGATCAAGGATAAGCCTGGAGTTAAGAATGTGGTGGCGGATCATCTCTCCCGATTAGAGCAGCCTGAGGATTCTGAGCAGATTGATCCAATTCATGATACCTTCCCAGATGAGGCGATCCTTGCTATCACCTCACTCCCGTGGTATGCCGATATTGTGAACTTTCTCGTTGCTGGGAAAGTCCCACAAGATTGGCCCAGGCAGAGGCTTGAGACCTTCCTTGCGAAGGCCAAGTCCTACCACTGGGAGGATCCCATCCTTTACCACGAAGGAGGGGATAGCATCTGGCGTCGGTGTATTCCTCAGGAGGAGCATCATAGTGTCCTCACTTACTGCCACAAGCTTGAGGCAGGAGGACATCATTCTGGGAGGAGAACGGCACAGAAAGTGCTCCAATCCGGCTTGTGGTGGCCCACACTCTTCAAGGACTCTGATGAGTTCGTGAAGAGGTGTACTGACTGTCAGAGGATGGGCACTTGTGGACAACGTGATATGATGCCGATGCAGCCCATTCACTTCTGTGAGGTTTTTGACGCATGGGGCAACGATTTCATGGGTCCATTCCCTAAGAGTCAGGGATTCGAGTACATTCTGTTGGCCGTAGATTACGTTAGTCGTTGGGTTGAGGCTATCCCCACCCGAGCCGCTGATGCGAAGACAGTTTGCAGATTTTTGAAGAAACACATCATCATGCGGTTCGGGGTTCCACGAGTTCTGATTTCTGATGGGGGATCTCATTTCATCAACGACCAGGTGAAGGCCCTTGCCAACGAATTCAGCATAGACCATCGTGTTGCCACACCATACCATCCACAGACAAATGGTCTAGCTGAGGTGTCGAATAGGGAGATCAAGAATATTTTGCAGAAAGTCGTCCGCCCTGACCGAAAGAATTGGTCACAGCTTTTGGACTCGGTCTTGTGGGCATATCGGACGTCTTTCAAGACTCCATTGGGTACATCTCCCTTTCGCCTCGTTTATGGCAAGCCGTGCCATCTACCTGTTGAGCTGAGGCACAAGTCACTTTGGGCAGTCACAGATATTCTTATGGATCCAGATGGTATAGGAGACCAGAGGAGGGCAGAGCTAGCCGCCTTGGAAGAGCTTAGAGATACAGCTTTCTCAAACAGCCTACATTATAAGGAGAGAGTGAAGGAGGGGCATGATTCTCATATCAGCCACAAGCATTTTGAGATTGGACAGAAAGTATGGTTGTTTGATGCGAGGCTCAGATTATTTCCAGGAAAGCTACAGAGCAAATGGAAGGGACCTTACTTGGTCAGAAAGGTACACGATAACGGTAGCATTGATATATCTGAGTTATCCTCTGAGAGTACCTTTCGAGTGAACGGCCAGTGGCTCAAGCCATTTCTAGATCATGAGCCGCGGGACGTTATTATTGCCGCTATTCATTTTGCGTGAGATGTGGTCTTTTGACTCACATCTTTTGCATCTCACGCCTGATTTTCACTGTTCTTCCGCCTGTATAGATCCAGTTGTCCATATCATTCTATTCTTTAGTCCCACATCTCGTCTCTCATCTTATGATTATGCTATACTTAGGGTGTAATTTACCCTAAGTATAGGGGGGATGTAGGACCTGCGAGTATTCTTTTCATTCTTTCTGCTCCTGTTTTTGCTGCCTATACTTAGGGATATTTTACCCTAAGTATAGGGGGGGCAGACTCTGTATTTTCTTCACTCGGATCTCCCTTTATGTACAGCTTACTATACTTAGGATTAGTTAATCCTAAGTATAGGGGGAGACCACCGAGTTCCTCTTATTCTATTCATTTATTCGTTTCTGTACTTAGCCATTCCTTTTCACTTCCCTTTTACTAAGCACGAGTTATGTCTTCTTCATCTCTCTTGATCACTCTGAGGACATCGTTCGAGCTAAGTATAGGGGGGGGTGTGTATATATTTTATATATACTTTAGCCATAACTCGTACTTTGTGTGAGTGTGTTAATAAATAAAATGGCTAAAAATCACAAAAATTTAAAAATTTTTCATGTACAGAAACCTCTTTTATCCTTGCACATACATAGCTAGTGTATAAAATATTTTTGTAAAAATGATTTCAAAAATCTTTTGTGTAAAGTTTGTGTAAGTATTTTGTATCAAAAATTATGTATATAGTACAAAATTTTTCCAAAATGATTTGATAATCAAAAGTTTGCAAATATCTTGTGTAAATGTTTGTAAATATCATTTTGCAAAACTTGCACCTCATGCATCCTTCATTCATGATTTCAAAACATTTTTCAAAAATTTTGCATGATTGTAAAATATGTGTAAATAGCATCTGGTGTACATATATGTATATAGTTTTTCCCGGATAAGAGTTGACATTTAAACTAAGCCTGGAATTAAATTGAGAAATGGAGCTTGAATAAGATCTTAATCCACTTAACTTTAAAAGGAACCTTATAGGACTTAGGGTTAAGGCTTTTTAGGTCCATAAGGACTTAATTCTTTGAGTCCACTAGGCTATGAGCATATGTCATCTTGATGAGCCTAAGTAGAGCACTTAACAACACACGCATGGCTCTAAGAGACAATGGCTTGACTTGCACCTGCACTTACACATGGCTCTCCACGGATGAGGTGGTGAGGAGGCAGTTTCCTTTGGCTTGGGGTAGCATATGAGGGTAGTACTTCTAGGCGGAACCTCTCTTCTTCTTCTAGTGAAGGAAGTGCACCTCAACTTGGTCTAGTGGTGATGAAGGCTAAAGACAGAAGCCGTGGGTTGCAATAAAGCTTCAAAAGAGGGATAGTCTACTGGCTCAAGGAGAAATTTCTTATATGCTGCACCATGTAGATATGTTGTACAGAAGTTCTTGAAAAAAAATGCAAAAATGCAAAAAGAACTCCAAAAAAAAGTGGTGGGTCGGATTGAAAATTTAATAACCCCACCGGAGTGTACATAGTCAAATGAAGCAAAAGCTTATGGTATCAATGTTACATCTCATGAAGCTTGCAGCGGGAGACTTAGCTACACTGGCTAAGCTTCCAAAACTCTATACTTCTACCCCCTCTTCTTGAGCCGGTTGCACTTGAACTTAGAAGGGAATACCCCGCTTCTCGAGGAAAGAGTTGCTAGACCGAGGCATTAGAGTTACCAGGTTGAGGGAGGTTGTTTCTTTGTTACTTCTGAGATGGGGAGCCACATATCACTTACACCGCATGGAAAGATTCATGGTCATTAGAGTTTGTGTATGTAGACTTGTTCTGATCTGGTTTATTGAGGAGTCTTGCCCATAGATTGGTGGAACTTGGAGGCTGTTGAGTTTTAAGCTTAAGTCTAAGTAAGGTTCCGACACATTAATAATCCAAAGATCTGATCGAGCTCCATATTTCAATTTAATGAAGGAAAGTTTAATAAATCAACCTTGATCCATGTACATCCTCTTTTTCTTTTTCTTTCTTTTTCACTTCTTTTTCAAATAAGTGTTCGCTAAGGGACTAGCAAAGTTAAAGCATAGGGGGTGATGAATACCCATTCATCACTCTTTATTCTCCTATTTTATCTACAAAAACCTTTGCAAATACATGTAAATATATGTAAATACAAAGAATTACCAAAAGCATGCATTGTGTAAAAAGAAATAATTAGCATGTTTTTGTGCAAAAATAAAAGAATAAAGAATAAAAAGAAAAAGAGGGAAATATTTAGAATAAATATTGAGCAACCTAGCCCAAGGGAGGGCTCAGCATGGGCCTGACCGCATAAAAGACAAAGTAGAGGGAGATAGGAGCTCATGTGTATATACTTATGTAAATAAATAAAATTATATTTTCCTCACCCAAAAATATGCTTGTATATATTTTGTGTATATTTAGAAACTATTAAAAACAAAATAAAAATTTAAAAATCAAAAATTCAAAAATGCCCTTTCACCATGTGTATAGATCATCATTCCTTATTTATTTAACCCTAAAAATAAATGTATTTATTTCCTAAACTTTTTTGTAAATATTCTATGGCATATTTTGTAAATAAAATAAATAAAAAGAAACAAAACAAAAATCAAATAAAAATTACAAAATTAAAAATACAAAAATACAGTGTATATACCATGTATATAAATGTATATAACTATTTATTTAACCTATGAATATAAATAATTAAAATAGAATAAAAATACCATGTTGTTTTTCATTTCATGATGTAAATAAATAAAATATAAAATGGGCATAAAAATACACAAAAATAACAAATAAAAAAAATTCAAAAATTCAAATCTATATAGTGTACATAGACCTATATATATAGCTACCCTATTTTTATTTCCAAAAATTAATTAAAAATCACCAAAAAATAGAAAAAAATAAAAGAAAAATATTTCATGTTTTAAGTTTTTCTTAATTCGGCCTTTTTCTAGCCTAAAATAAATAAACAAAAAATTCAAACACGTGGCAGCTCCTGATTGGTCCACGGGGGATTGTTGACCCCGGTCAACTCCCCCGCGGACTCCTTCCTTTTCTGGAAGATGCGCGCCGCCCCGCCTTCGCCGATTTTTCCACGCGTCTCCAGGCTGTCGCCCACGCAAACCCCGTGCCCGGATTCTTCGCCGATCATCCATCTCCCTCGCCGGATCTTTCGCCATGAAATCCACGCCTTCCATAGCTGCCTCCATTCAACCCTAATCGGCCCTGTCTCCATATATATCCCGACCTCCGCCGCCTCCGCGCCTCATCTTTGGATCGCCATTCTCATTCCCGTGACCTCCATCGTAACCACCGAGGTGACAGCTCGCGTTGGCCCTTGTTGCAGTGAGGAGAGGGTGCCCCGACCATTGATCCGGCGTGTTTCGCCGCCGTTGCTCCGCCACCTGCGTGAGCATCGAGCCTCAGGCCTTGACGCCCTTCGAGTCTACGACCAGGAGTTAGCCACACTCCAGCACAGTCTTCCGCTCCACCCAGGTAGTCGATTAGCTCTTTTATTTCGTTTAATTTTAGGTTTCCCCCAAATCATATCTCCGACGAGTTCCTCTGATTCCGGTCATCTTGCGTATCTTCTCGATCATCGGAACCTACGCTCACCTTCGCCATTCCCTCACGCACCTTCTACGCCCTTTCACTCAACCCAGATCGCACAGGATCTGGGAGTCGAGCTCCACCGTCTTCCGCCTCGCCGGAGCTCCTTCGCCCCACCGCACAGATCACCTTCACCCCGCTTCTTTGGGTCGAGGCACTTTGCCCTCGACCCGCGAAGCTTTCTGAGTGCTTTGCAGGTTCAAAGGGAGGTGTCTGAGCCCCCCTTACATTCAAGACCGGAGCTTCGCGCCGCCAGCCTCGTCGGAGCCTTTCCAGGGATCGGCTGGGCCATCGGCCACCACCATCAGCTGCGGGACGAGCCAGCGGATCTTCTCCGATCATTAGCAGCAGCTGAGGAGGACCGCAGTTCACGCACGAGGCCGGCGAAGTTCGCCGGCGTCGAGTTCCTCCATCATCCTCCAGAGCCGTCCGATGATGCCTCCGCTCCAGTTCTAATCCCAGCCGTCCATCTGTTGAGGAGCAGCGACCGTCGATCCATCTGAGGAGCCCATCCGGACCGTTGGCAGCAGAGGAGAGAGGCACCTGAGCCCCAGACGTTAGATCCTCCACGTGGCCTCCCTCGTACCGTCGATCGAGCCCAAGAGAAGAAGAGAAGGAGAGCGCCGCCCATCCTGACCGTCCATCCACCACGTGGCGCGCATCTAGCCGTCGACCAAAAAAGGGGTAAATATCTTAGGGCCCCCTCTTAGTTTGTCATTTTATTTCCAGTCCTGTAAATATTTTTAGAACTTTATTTACGTAGGGTAAATTGCATGATGGACCTTGTGCTTAGTTTTAATTGCATGTATGCCCCTGTGAGTATGTGACCACGTGCTTCGTCACGTGTTGTGTTGGGCATTTTACATCTTTTGTCCTGTAGAACTGGGTTGTTATGAAATGAATGAATATTTTTGAGTAATTGCAATTATGCCCCTGTGAGTGTTTTTATTGCGCATGTGCGCATTTTATTGGGCTTTTTGCAACCAAGTCCCTGGGCTTTTGATACGAGTTATCAAAAGGCCCTAAGACTTGGTTTTCATTACCAATTGGTCCCTGTGTGCCCCAGCCACGCGCCACGCGCGTGACTTGCTGGGTAATTTGCACCGGAGCCCCCAGATTCTCGGGTATTTGCACATTGGTCCTTGTGCACTGTACCCTCTTTGCATTTTTGAATAAAATAATAAATCACCTCCAAATCCAATGAGATTTCGACACATGGCTCCTGCCATGGTGTAGTAATTTCTGTGATTTTTGAGGACATTTTCGCTTTTATTTAGTATTTTTAAAAATTCAAAAATAGCCTTTTTAGCTACTGTCTAGATATAAAAATACCAAAAAATTATAAAATCACCCCCAAAAATTCTAAAAAAATTAGCTACTGTTTCTTGCTTGTTGTTTGATTTTCTAGCCAATTTTGGCTATTTTTCATTGCTTAAAAACCCTAAAAAATTGAAAAACCCTCAAAAACTCATAAAAATTATAATAATTAATTGAAAACTCCAAAAACAATAATTAAGGTGCCTAAATTTTCATTATTCTTCCTAGATTACAGGAAAATTACCTCCAGGGCTTTTTAAGATCCTTAAGTATTTTATTTTTGGGTCTTAAGCCTTGCTGGACAGTACCTTTTATTTTTAGCACTGTTTGATTTTTAGAAAATAATCTACCCATTATAAAAATCCCAAAAATTCACCAAAAACACTTAAAAACCTAAAAAAACATAAAAACAATTTTTCTTGAATTTTTGCTTGATTTTTGGTGTGTTAAATAAATTGCTCAAGTGTACTTGTTTATACTTTCTTCATTTTCCTTCACATATTAAAAATTCTAAAAAAAAACTATAAAAAAATCAAAAACCACTAAAAATTAGCTTCTCTGAAATTTGACTACTTAGTTTTTTCAATCGTGCTCCTTGTGTTCGACCCTGGATCGCTATACCAGGTAAAAAGAATAGCGAAGACCGCTTACATTGTTTTCTTGATTTATATCTTCTCTTAAGTGGTTTCAAATATTTTTCTTGTTGACCGAATTGATCGATTAAGGACAACAACATTGTGATTTATCTTCCACCTTAGTCGCGTCGATTTTCGTGTCATCAGAATGGTATGCGTCGACATTGTGGTTTCGACCACCTACGATTCAGTTACTGCCTAAATTTCACGGGCTGGCTACCGAAGAACCGCACCTCCATCTGCAAGAATTCGAGATGATATGCAGTACTATCCATGATAGATTTGTGACTAAGGATACAATAAAAATGATTGCCTTCCCGTTCTCCTTGGTTGATAGAGCCGCCTATTGGCTCAAACACTTGGAAAGGTACATCGACACGTGGGCACAACTCCGGACCGCATACTTAAATAAGTATTATCCACTCGGTCGGACAAATGCAGCAAGAGCTATGATTAGCAACTTCACGATGATCCCTAATGTGCAATTCCATGAAGCTTGGGATCGCTTTAGAGAGCTCATTGACCGGTGTCCGCATCATGATATATCAAAGCCCAATCTAGTTCAAAATTTCTTCTGTGGGCTAACACCGGAGCTGCAGGGGTTTTTTAATGCCTCTTGTGGAGGGTCATACGTTTCAAAGGGTGAAGATGATGTTTGGTCCATTTATGAGGGAATGGTAGAGAACTCTACAGTCATGGCCCAAGCCAGAATCTACACACAGCAGAAACCTGCCCAAGGAGCGGGATCATACCAGAGGATCGCCCGCATCGATGCTGGTCCCCAAACTTCGTCAGCAGCAACAGCACAAGATGAATCATAAACGACTGATATGGGCATAATCAGTGAAAAATTGGACCGCCTTGAGATTTTGGAGAAGAAGCAGGGCTAGGGCATGGCACAAATAGACCAGTTGGCTAAGTCTATGAGTGACCTGAAGACTCACATCTTCAGTATTCAGGAGGCACAATCATTTTCACATCAGCCTCCCAGGTCACTGGCAGAGTCCAGAGGTAGTCGTTCTACCCCACCTCCTCCCGTATACAGACAAGTTCACCACATTCAGGAGGTACCGGTACAACATTCATCGCAGTATTCGCAGCAGCCACCATCTCAGGACACTCAGATGGTGGTTTATCAACCGGATCAGCCATTAGAAGCACTACCACCTCCACCCTTCGAGCAGGAGCCGTTGATGGAAGTCAACGAGATATGGTACGACTGATACCCCCAGCAGCCCGGGATTTACCACGATCACCCCATATTTCGTTGGTCCACCAGAGGTTCCTCCTCCCAACAGCAGCCTCCAGCTCAGGTCAACCAGTACAGCCAACAACAGCAACAACAACCCCAGTACTCCCACCCCTCACAGTATCACCATAGTCCTCGTCCCACCTATCAGGGGCAGCAGTGGAGGCAGCGACAGCAGCCTCACCAGCAGCAGTACCCTCAGTCCCACCAGCAACCTCAGTTCCAGCAAGGGAACACTCCGAGTTCTCCCGCAGCCATGGAGAACCCATCACTTGATTATCTCGTCCGTTTGCTCTCCGACCAGCAGGCCTCCTTCCGACGAGAAATGGATGAGTTCCGGTAGGAAATGAGGGACATTATGAAAGGCAAAGCTGCCATACCTGCACAGAGCGAGCCGAATCCAAATAACTTGAAGAGAAAGTCTGAGCAGGTACAGTTTGAAGAGGATACCACTTCCAGTGCTTATTTGAATAACATGCATTGTAGGTTTGATGCTCACTTCGTGTCACTTAGGAGCGGTAGGGAATCAGCCGGCGGCGGCTCATCTGAGGGACAACACCATGGAGATGCTAGAGCCCCAGATGAGGAGAAGAGCGGTGCTGATGCCGCTAACAATAATGATGATGATGACGGTGGTGCTGATGCCACCAAGGATGACCTACCAGATGACGGTACTGAGGATGTCGTAATACCCGATGCAGACAGTGGTGCTGAAGCCACCATTTTTGATGATGACCTAGACTGCGGTACTAAGGCCGCAAAGAAGAATATTTTGGGTGGTGATGATGCCCCCATTTTGAACCAATCTGTATTCCAACCTTCTGTACTGCCATTTTCTGTATCTCTGGACAATGAGAAAAAGACCAAAAAATGAATAAAGGAAAGGTTTCTCTATCAATTCCAAGTCCATGTGTGATGAATGATGATGATTGCATGGATTACAATCCTTCACAGGGTTAGCAACCTTCTCCTAACCCTCTGTCTGAGGAGGGCCCTTCTATCCCCTTCCCTCAAGCACTCCGCGCAGCGAAGGGGAATAAAACAGAAAATCCTAAAAAGAAAGTGCAGTCAGAGTTCAGCCAACAGATGATAGACAGATTTCAGATCCAGCTGACTCTATAGGAGACACTTGAGCACATCCCCCTCTTCCAAAGAGAATCTGAGAGAGAAGACCACTGTGTGCAGGAAGAGGCGGAACAATAGAGGGGAAATCCATGTCCTCACCCGTGCCACATGTTGTGCCATTCAGAACCATCTGCCAGCCAAACGCCCAGGTGCAGGAGCTCCTTATGTCAGATGCCAGATTAGTGAGTAGCAATTCGACCGTACTATATTAGACAGCGGCTCTTCTATCAACCTCCTTCCGGCAGCCTTACTCGACCGATTCGAGTTTGCCCTCTTCGTCGGAGCAGAACAGTCCGTCAGTTTGTTGATCGATCGATTAAGAGGCCGAAGGGGTTGTTGAGAGACGTGGTCGTTACCATTCAGGGTCTGAAATTCCCCGTGGACTTTTTAGTATTGGACATGGAGATCCCTGAGTCGGTGACTGATGCCCCCATCATACTAGGATGCCCATTCTTAGCCACAGCCAAGGCAGTGTCCGACCATAATAGTGGGAAGGTGTACTTTCGCGTAGAGGGTGAGAGTATACAAATAGAGACGATCAACGAGATCAAAGCGAGAGATTCAGCCTGCTCAGAGCAGAACAGCGATACAGGGCAGATGACAGATGCCGAGTTAGACGTCCACCAAGAGTGTGATTTTGTGATGACCGATGATGAAGCATTTTGGGAAGATCCAAATACACGAGCCCTCTCCAAACCTGCAGATTCAGAGTACCCACCTTTTGAGGCAGACGGGAGTACAGAGAGCACAGCCTTGGCAGAGGACACCATACAGGTTAACAGTTGCGTACTGCAGGATGACATTGATGATTGTACTGATTCAGATCCCTCGAAGGCAGACTTTGATTGGAAGGATTTTGATACATATTTTCCATGTCTGTTTCCAGATGAGCCGACAGATAGGATGGAGAGCGAGCCAGCACAAATGATAGCCACACCAACAGGGTTCCCTTCGTCAGATGATCACATACAGCGAGAGTTCTCACATACAGACCTGGTTGCTTTCACGCAGACATATCAAAAGCAAGATTTGCCAGCTCCCACCAAGCCAGAATTGAAGCCTTTGCCGCAGTAGCTCAAGTACAGATTCCTTGCGGGTGAGCCTGAAATGCACCCAGTCATTATCTCAGGAGATTTGACTAGAGAACAAGAATCTCATCTGATGGAGGTTCTTGAAAGAAACCACAAGGTGATAGGATGGAACGTGGCCGATCTCAAGGGGATAAGTCCAGCCATGTGCTCCCACCATATCTACCTCGAGAAGGACGCTAAGCCTTCACGTGAGTTCCAGCGACGGCTGAACTCGAATCTTCGAGATGTAGTAATGAAGGAGATATCTAAATGGTGGAGCGCCGATTTTATCTACCCTATCTCCGACTCCAAGTGGGTTAGTCCTTTATATGTGGTACCCAAAAAGACGGGTATCACTACAGTTATGAATGAGTCCGGAGAAGAGATAGCCACCCGGGTACCCACTTCTTGGAGGGTCTGTATGGACTACAGACGTTTGAATGAGGCCACCAAGAAGGATCATTTACCGCTAACATTTATTGATCAGATTATCGAGAGGCTAGCCTGGAAGAGTCATTACTGTTTTCTTGACGGGTACTCCGGATACAATCAAGTGGCCATTGCGCCCGAAGACCAGGATAAAACGACGTTCACCTGTCCATTTGGGACGTATGCTTTCAGACGGATGCCCTTTGGTCTATGTAACGCCGCTGTGACATTCCAAAGGTGCATGTTGTCCATCTTTTCGGATGTGATAGGTGACTGTTTGGAGGTCTTCATGGATGATTTCTCGGTCTATGGAGATGGGTTTGATGCTTGTCTTGATTGCCTAGATCGAGTGCTGCAGAGCTGCATAGAGGTAAACCTTGTACTATCTTGGGAGAAGAGCCACTATATGGTGAATTAGGGGACGATCTTTGGTCATATCATCTCCAACAGGGGAATGGAGGTTGATCCGACCAAGGTGGATATCATTAGAAAACTCAATCCACCGTCCAATTTGAAACAGTTGCGGTCTTTTCTGGGGCATGTCGGTTTCTACCGACGGTTCATTCAGGGCTTCAGTCGAATTGCCCGACCGCTGACGGATTTATTGGCTAAAGACACCGAGTTGCTTGTAGATGATAAGTGTCTTAAGTCCTTCGAGACTCTCAAGAATTTAGTTGTCGAGGCTCCTGTCCGTCAACCGCCCGATTGGTCTCTCCCATTTGAGATCATGACGGATGCTTCAGATTATGCTTTTGGGGCTGTGCTTGGACAGAGGAGGGATGGATTACCCTATGCCATACACTACGCTAGCCGGACTTTGGATGCAGCTCAAAGGAATTACACTGTGACTGAGAAAGAGATGCTAGTGGTAGTCTTTGCTTTGGATAAGTACAGATCTTACATTCTTGGATCTAGAGTGACAATTTTTACTGATCATACTGCCATTCGGTACTTGATGTCGAAGAAGGATGCCAAAGCCAGATTAACCAGATGGATCCTTCTCCTCCAGGAATTTGATATTGAGATTAAGGATAAACCTGGAGTTAAGAATGTTGTGGCAGATTACCTCTCCCGCTTAGAGAACCTTGAGGAATCTGAGCCCATAGCACCTATTACTGAGACTTTTCCAATGAGGCGATCCTTGCTATCACCTCTCTTCCATGGTATGCCGACATTGTGAATTACCTTGTTGCCAAATCCATTCCACAAGGTTGGCCCAGACAGCGGCTTGAGACCTTCCTTGCGAAGGCCAAGTCGTACCATTGGGAGAATCCCGTTCTTTATCATGAGGGAGGGGACAGTATCTGGAGACGGTGCATTCCTCAAGATGAGCAACATAGCGTCCTCACCTACTGCCACAAGCTTGAGGCAGGAGGACATCATTCGGGGAGACGGACAACACATAAAGTACTCCAATCCGGCCTTTGGTGGCCTACCTTTTCAAGGATTCTGATGAGTTCGTGAGAAGGTGTACTGACTGTCAGAAGATGGGTACTTGCGGACAGAGAGACATGATGCCTATGCAGCCCATTCACTTTTGTGAGGTTTTTGATGCATGGGGAATTGATTTCATGGGCCCATTTCCTAAAAGTCAGGGATTCGAGTATATTCTGCTTGCTGTGGATTATGTGAGTCGTTGGGTTGAGGCCATCCCCGCCCGAGCCGCAGATGCTAAAACCGTATGTCGTTTCTTGAGAAAAAACATTATTTCACGGTTCGGGGTGCCTAGAGTCTTAATTTCAGATGGGGGGGTCTCACTTTATTAATGATAAGGTTAGGGCCCTTGCAGACGAGTTCAGTATTGACCATCGTGTTGCCACACCATATCACCCTCAGACTAATGGTCTTGCTGAAGTATCGAATAGGGAGATTAAGACAATTTTGCAGAAGTTAGTCCGTCCAGACCGAAAGGATTGGTCACAACTTTTGGACTCGGTCTTGTGGGCTTATCGGACTTCCTTCAAGACACCACTAAGGACATCTCCCTTTCGTCTCGTCTATGGAAGGCCGTGCCATCTACCAGTGGAAATGAAGCATAAGTCACTTTGGGCAGTTACAGATTTATTATTGGACCCCAAGAGTGTAGGAGAACAGAGGAAAGCAGAGTTGGCAGCCCTGGAGGAGTTGAGAGATACAACCTTTTCTAGCAGCCTACAGTACAAGGAAAAAGTGAAGACATGGCACGATTCTCATATCAGCCATAAACAGTTTGAGCCCGATCAGCGCGTATGGTTGTTTGATTCCAGGTTGAAGTTATTTCCAGGGAAATTACAGAGCAAGTGGAAAGGTCCGTATGTGGTCAGGAAGGTACATGACAATGGTAGCATTGAGATATCTGAGTCGTCATCTTCCTCTACCTTCCGTGTTAATGGTCAGCGCCTGAAGTTATATTTAGATCATGACCCGCCGACCGTTAACGTTGCCCCATCCTTCTGGTATGAGATGTTTCTTTGACTCACACCTTCTACATCTCATACATGATTATCACAGAGATCCGACATTGTATATATGTTCATCTCTACATCGATCACTCATTCTTTATGGTTCACACTCCATTGTCATCTTATGATTTTGCTATACTTAGGACGTACTTTATCCTAAGTATAGGGGGGTGTGCACCCTGAGTTTCTTCTATTCTTTGATCCTCTCCATTGTCTCCTCTTCTTGTCTATACTTAGGGATATGTTACCCTAAGTATAGGGGGAGACAATCTGAGTACGATCTGTTCATCCCCACCCTTGACCCTCCCTGCTTTGGGTACAGTCTGCTAAACTTAGGAATATTTGATCCTAAGTATGGGGGGACGGTCAACTTCTCGTTGGTTTATTCATTCGTCTCTTATTCAATTATTCTTTAGACTTGCCTATACTCAGTACGAGTTATGTCTTCACTTTTCTCTCCGATTTATGAGGACATAGCTCAAGCTAAGTATAGGGGGGTCGTATATACTGTGTATATTCTTTAAAAATAACTCGTACTTTCGTATTTTTACTATGACTCATTATACTTATTAAATTCATTAAAAACCTTAATAAAAAGATGTAATTATTCCTCAAAGTCTTTTTGTACATACTAATTAATAAATCAGGTAAAAACCTTTGCAAAATGTTTGAAAAATAGTTTGAAAACCTTTGTGACAAATCTTTTGAAAACTATTTGTAAAACATTTTGTTACATGTTTTCAACCTTTGTAAAAACATTTTGATTGTAAAAATTATTTTCTTGTGTGAAATAAAATGTTTGAAATATGATTTGCAAATGATTTGAAAAATGGTTGTAAAAATATTTTGAAAAATCTATCTATACTATTTGAAATTTGCAAAATGATTTTCAAATGTGTGTACATGATTGTAAAATGATTGTAAAAATTATTTTGGACTATAGTTTTCAAATTGTTTGAAAAACCTGTGTCAAATAAATTAGAGGAATATATACATCACACCAAAATTCATTTATATATCTATATATAAAAATTGACCACTTACCCTTATAAATTCTTAAAGTCCACTTCTTGTATATATAAGATGCACTCCCGTGTAAATATTTGTACCTAGTTTTTAGCCAAAAACCTTTTGTTTTCAAAAATTCCAAAAAACATTTGCAAAATTAAAATAAAAAAACATTTGAAAAACCTCTTTTAAAAATCTAAAAATACATGTGCATCATTGTTTAACCCAAAAATCGGTGATCTTAAGTTCCACACAAGGCGGGAACTCAGTCGCTGAATCGACCACGCGAAATCCGGATTAAAACAACAATTGGATCACGACAAATATATCAAGCAATGAAAGTAAATGTGCGGAGTTAAAATTTATTATAACTCTACAACAAGATGTGTATAGGTGCAAGTATGTGTAGAGGTCGAACACAGGGAGCAGACAGGTAGAACGGGGCAAAAATTGCTCAAAAGTGTAATTGTGATCAAGTTGTCTACTTAAGCTATTTTTTGTGGGTTTTTAATTTTTATATATTTTTTTATTTAATTTTTGATTTTATATTTTTTATTTTGATTTTATAATTTCTGATTTTATATTTTCTTTTTATATTTTATATTTTTTTATTTTCTTTTTCAATATTGGAATGTAAAAACAATGTAATAAAAGCAAGAAAGGGAGATTTATAAAAATAGATAAAAATGTTCAAAAATTAGGAAATGAAGTCTTTTTGGTCTTTTTATACTTTTTTACTGTTTTTGTGATTTTTGGATAATTTTTAGAATGTTTTTGGTATTTTTAATTAGTAAAATAAAGCAAACAGTGAATAAAATGCAAGGCTGAAACTTAAAATGGAGAAATAAAATAGAAAACAGTAACAAAAATTCTCCAAGTTAATTTTCAATGAAAGATAATGAAATAAGGAAAATTTAGGCACAAAGTTTGTATTTTTAGGGATTTTGTAGAATTTTTAATATTTTTATGAAGGTTTTTAGGGTTTTGTGATTTTTTGGAGTTTTCTTTTATAATTGTTAATGATTTTTGGCTGGGAGTTAAAACAAACTAAAAGACACAAAATATATATTTTTGGGATTTTTCTGGAGTGTTTTTATATTTTTAGTGATTTTCTAAGCTAGACAGTGCACAAAAAGCATGTTTTTGATTTTTGATAAATATAAAAATAAAATAAAATCAAAAACTAAATTGTGGCGTGGAAGTACAAGTTACCAGGAGCTTAAGTTCAAAATTTGAGAATTTTTAGAGTTAGAACGAGCCTTCAAAGAAATACCACAAGCAAGCAAAAAGTAAAGGGCTGGCAGGGACCTTTGTGTAATTAAACAGGAATCTAAGGGTCTCTGCGCAATAGTCGCAAACGTTTTGAACTGACTAAACTATTTTCTAAACTAAACGCAAATACCAAAAGCGGCAGGGGCTTCCTCGCAAAATCTCCCAGACGCACGTGCGTGCACGCGCGCCTGGCAGGGGCGTTAATGCGATTCTCAAAAGGGCGGGGTCGAAAATGCTAAATGCCCAAGAAATTATAACTGCAATGAAAATTTTATAGACGAAAGGAAAATATCCAAACCAACTGGGGGATCCACAGCAAAATTCCCAAACTCACGTGGGGGTGCACGTGAGCTTGGGAGAGGAGGACCTAAATAAAATTATGACACAGTTGAGGGTCGAATCGCAAATTGTCCAAAACAATAACACAACAGATGAAAGCTTTGAGAGTATCTGGAAATTACACAAAATGTGGGGGGCCTGGATGCAAAATCCCCCACTAATCCACGTGGCAGTCCCGGATGGCTTTGATGAAGAAGATCAGACGGTGGGCTTCCTTCTCATACGGATGGCTGCGATCAAAGGGGAGGGAACGAGATGAACGGCGGCTGTAGCGCGCCCCTTCCCCCTCGATCTGTTCTCGCGCAGGTGCACGCAGGCGGCTGTAGCGCGCCGGTGGTGGCGGCGTGCTTCACCGGCGGCGCGTGACACTCCCCCCTGGGGTTAGGCGTTAGGTCCAGCTCCTGCGAGAGAAAAAGAAGGGCTCGAGAACGACGTCTCGGCCGGGTGGTTACGTGCGTGGGTGCGGTGACGGGAAGTGGTGGAGATGGCCGGAGCTCAAGAGCTCCGGCAACACGGATGCGGATTGGGTGCGGTGAATGTGAAGAAAAACACACGACAGAAAAACTAGAGGTTACAGCTACACAAAAAGCAACAGAACAAGAAGGAAATGACCTCGATTGGCTTAGACAACCAAGAGATAGGACCTCCACACCGGCGACCGGCGGAGATAGATGGAGATGCCCAAATCGACGCGCAAATCGCCGCCTTGCTGGCTGGAGGTGGTGCTGTCACCACCACCAGTCCGGAGCTTAAGCAAAGGGGCCAGGAACGGGTCAAAATGGCGTTCAAAGTGGAATGGAGGGGTTTGGGTTGTTTTTGAAAGTTGGCCGAGTGGGCTCCTTCAACGAGGCGTAGCTCGCGCATCGATGGTCAAAAGACCCATCTAAGCCTAGGGCGAGCTAGGTGAATCAGAGGGCATCGACTTTGCAGAAGAGACCGAGGCCAATCGGTGAAAGACTTGGCCTGGAAAAATCCGCGAAATCCAAGAAAAACCTTATTCTGACACAGCCCAGGTGTTGGGCAGAGAGTTGACCGAGGTCAACTCTCCTAGCCCCCTGGTTGGTCCACCTGGACCAACCAGGAAAAACCTGGAGAAAAAGATTTATAAAATCAAATTAAAATAGCAAACGATTTTATTGATTTTTAATTATAAAATAAAACATGTTTATTATTTTATGAATTAATTTATGGTGGTTTTTATTTATTTTTATGAGACGTATTTTTACAAGTTTGCATTTATGCCCTTTATAGTATATATATCTATATATTTAAGTATTCTATTTTTATTTAGGTATTTTTAATAATATTATTTTTATTTATGATTTTATAAAATTATAAAATACTTTTATCTACACAAATATATTTTTTATTTTATTTTTATGGAATGTTTTGTATATTTAATAAAATAAAAATATGTTTCGTATAGGTATAGGTACAGGTAATGTATCTATGTATTTTATTTTCAAGTATTTATTTTTGTTTTTATTTAGGTTTTTATTCTTATTTTAATGTACATTATTATTATAAGTATTATTTACAACATTATAAATATATAAAATTGTAAAAATAATAAATAAATAACAAATTGAATAATTTAATCGGTATAATGTACATTGTGGGTCCAAAACTCAACTTTCAAACCGTAGCTCCGCCAAATGCGAAACCACCGCCATTAATTAGCTTATTTTCTTCTATATACAATTAAAGGTGAGTATGCGGCATTTGGATTTTTCATTTATGAGATACGGGTCTGGGAAGTTGGCATTCTGGATTTTTATTCAGACCATAACTTTTTATCTGGACATTATTTTTCTGTGAAATCAATTTTGTATTTTTCTTTATTTAATTATCTACAACTTTCATGTATAAAGTTTCTTTATTTGAGGTACAAAAAGTGGAACCAAAAATAGGTTCCAAAAAGAATAAAGAATGAAGAAAATAACATAGGTATTGACCCTTATCTCCCCCTACTTTATTCCTGGTCGACCTATTCATCAAGATGCCTAGGTCTCGGGGTTTCGGGTCATAAAATATTTACAATATTTTATTCTTTTTCTTCTCTTTTCTTTATTCTATAATTTTGTCTTTAAAAACCGCATTTTATACAGTATTTACACACATATGCATAGATGCTAAAATGCATGAATTAGCTCTACTTACACGCATTTACTAGGGTTTTTAAGGCCAAAATTATAGAATAAAGATGATGAAACGTAGCTTCATCATCCCCCTATACTTTACCTTTGCTAGTCCCTAGCAAACACTTATGCAATAAGTGCAAAAAGAAAAAGAAAGAAAAGAAAAAGAAGAAAATTAGATTAAGTTTAATTATTGAACTTGTCTTCGCAAAATCAAAGTTTGGAGCTTAAGTCGGACCTTTGGAATTTTAGTGCGGTCGGAACCTTAATGAGAACCAAGTTTGAAATCCAACAGTCCTTGAGAATCCCAAAACTCTGTCCAAGTCTCCTCTATAGCCAGGTCAGAAATACTTCAACTCATACGCAAACTCTTATGACTATGAATCTGACTCGTACAGTGTAAGTGATATGTAGCTCCCCACCTCAGAAGTAACAAAGAAACAACCTCCCTCAACCTGGTAACTCTAATGCCTCGGTCTTGCAACTCTTTCCTCAAGAAGCGGGGTATTCCCTTCTAAGTTCAAGTGCAACCGGCTCAAGAAGAGGGGGAAGAAGTATAGACTTTTGGGAGCTCAACCAGTGTAGCTAAGTCTCCCGCTGCAAGCTTCATGAGATGTGACATGGATACCATAAGCTTTTGCTTTATTGGACTATATACACTCCGGTGGGGTTATTAAATTTTCAATCCGACCCACCACTTTTTTGGAGTTCTTCTTTTTTTTTGTTTTCTTTTCTTTTCTTTTTTTTCTTCTTTTTTTTCAATTACATCTGTACAACATATCTACATGGTGCAGCATATATACAAGAAATTTCTTCTTGAGCCAGTAGACTATCCCTCATTTGAAGCTTTATTGCAACCCACAGCTTCTGTCTTTAGCCTTCATCACCACTAGACCAAGTTGAGGCGCACTTCCTTCACTATAAGAAGAAGAGAGGTTCCGCCTAGAAGTACTACCCTCATATGCTACCCCAAGCCAAAGGAAACTGCCTCCTCATCACCTCATCCGTGGAGATCTATGTGAAAGGTGCAGGTGTCCAAGTTAGGTCATTATCAACAAGAGTCGTGCGTGTGCTCCGAAATACTCTACTTAGGCAGTCAAGAATCCATTGAACCAAGTCCCGTGATCCTCAAAGAATTAAGTCAACTAGACCTGAAGTACCTCAAACCCAGTTCCTATAAGGTTCCTGTTATTAGGTAGATTTTAAGGTCCAATCAAGCTCCAATCTCCGGATTTTACTTAGACTTGTTCAACTATCAAACTCAATCCGAAAAATGCTCATGCTATGCTATGCAAGAAATATTTTTGTGATGCAATTTTCAAGATTTTGAACTTTTTATGGATTTTTGAAAAGATGATGCATGATGTATATGCAGATGCAATTTTTTATATTTTCAGAAAGATTTTTCAAATGTTTTTGGATTTTAATTTTTCAAATGTTTTTGGGATTTTTGAAAACAAAAAGTTTTGGCTGAAAACTAGGTGAAAACTATGTACCCGAGAGTGCTTCTTATATACGCAAGAAGTGGATTTTAAGAATTTACAAGGGTAAGTGATCAATTTTATAAGTACATATAGTGGATTTTGGTGTGATGTAGGTATTCCTTAAACTTATTTGACACAAGCTTTTCACACCATTATTGAAAACTATAGTCCAAAATAGTTTTTACAAACATTTTACAAACATGTACACACATTTGAAAATCATTTTGCAAAGGCTTTCAAAACAGTATAGATAGATTTTTCAACATATTTCTGCAACCATTTTTCAAACCATTTGCAAATCATTTTTCAAATATTTTATTTCACACAAAGAAAAGAAATTTTACAAACCACACATTTTTACACAGGTTGAAAACATGTAACAAAATATTTTCAAAATAGTTTTCAATAGATGTTCACAAAGATTTTCCAACTATTTTTCAACATTTTGCAAAAAAAACATTTTCACCTGATTTATTAATCAGTATATACAAAAAGAATTTGAGGAATAACCACATCTTTTATTAAGAATTTTTAATGAATTTTAAAGAATTATTAGCCATATTTATTAGGAAAATACGAAAGTACGAGTTATGGCTAAAGTATATACGTAGTATATACGACCCCCCTATACTTAGCTTGAGCTATGTCCTCATAGATCAGAGAGAAAAGAGAAGACATAACTCGTACTAAGTATAGGCAAGTCTAAAGAATAAAGGAATAATGAATGAATCAACGAATGAGAAGTTGACCGTCCCCCCTATACTTAGGATAAAATAATCCTAAGTATAGCAGACTGTACACAACGCAGGGAGGGTCAAGGGTGGGAATGAACAGATCGTACTCAGATTGTCTCCCCCTATACTTAGGGTAAAATATCCCTAAGTATAGACAAGAAGAGGAGACAATGGAGAGGATCGAAAAATAGAGAAACTCGGGGTGCATGCCCCCCTATACTTAGGACAAAGTACGTCCTAAGTATGGAAAACTGTCTACAAGGGCGGCACCATTTTGATAGATGAAGAAGATAGAATAGGAAAAGAAGAAAAGAAGAAAAGAAAAAGAGATGAGATCATGAGAATGTACACACCGCTCCCCCTATACTTCGGGTAAAAGAAGCCCTAAGTATAGACAACAACAGGAGCGATGACACAGAACGAAGAATGAACACTCGGCTCGTCCACCCCCCTATACTTAGGACAAAGTACGTCCTAAGCAAGGCAAACACAAGAATGGGTGGTCGAGCAATACGAAAGAAAGATCCGAGGTACACAAGGGAATATACAACAAAGATGGATATACACATGATCAAGAAGGTTGAAAGCGAACCTTCTTGCGGGACCGCTGCAGAATGGATCTGGTGTTATGCAGGTCGACATCGGGGTCTACAGTGGACGGAAGCCGATCAGGGTCGACAGAGTGAAGATCCTTAGGGGCCCTAGGGTGTGAAGGCACAGACGGTGTAGTAAAAGAAGTGCGGCTAGGTCCGGCCTTGGGAGTCTCGCTGATATCGAAGTGGAATGGGACGAACTCATCGTCATCGGAAGTAGTGTACTCGGAGTCATCCTGCGAGGTGTCATCCAGGTCAAAATCAAAAGGCACGAAATCATCGGTGGAAGTAGTCGAACTCTGTTCGTCCTCAATAATCTCAACTGGATCATCTTTCTCATCAAAAGGCCCGAACTTCCGTAGAAAATCAACTAAATCAAATTTGACCTTTGGCTCATCAGTGTCTATGTGGACAGGAGCGGGCCCATCAGTGGAAGTAATTGAAACATGTCCGTCCTGTCTAGTCTCTAAATCTGCCCTCCGCTCAATGGTGTCGATCGTGTAAATCCCGCGGATGTCATCAACACAACGCCAAGTTCCAGAAGAACGAACTCCGAGGTCCATGCTTTCCAAGTCTTCCTCCTTGGAGAGGAATTCTTGGGTCTCAGTGGAATCCAATAGACAACAAAATTCTCTGATAGTATCATCAAGGTCATGGTCCTCGAGGTCAGCCAAGATAGGTGAAGTCGCATCAGATGCAGGTCTCTGGTCGGCAGTAGGTGCGGTAATCAACGCTTCGCTCATGTCAGCAGAACGGAAGAGAATCTCTCCTGATCCATAATCAATAACGACCCTCGCGGAGGCGAGGAATGGTCGTCCCAGGATGATTGGAGAGTGTTCCCCAGCGGAGGTCTCCATGGGCAATACAACGAAATCAACATTGTGGCTCGTGCCCTGAATCGAGATGACGGTATTTTCAAGGATACCCTTCGGCCTCTTGATAGATCCATCAGCAAACTGTACGATCATCCTGGTTTTCTTGAGAGGCCCTAAGTGAAGAGACTGTACCAGCGAGAAGGGTATGATGCTAATCGAAGCACCGCCGTCTAGGAGAGTGTGATCATATGTGTGGTCAGAGATGGTGCAGCTAATGAAAGGTGTGGCAGTGTTCCTCTTCTTGGGAATGGGATGGTGTGTGATGGCATGGGCAGTGGCCATGGTCAAAATATGACGCTCAGATCTGCTCCTCCGCTTTCTCTTCTTGGGAAGAGGAGCAGATAAATCAGTCATGGCCTTCTGAAGTGGGGCACGGATAATCTCATGTATGGTGGCCACCACTTGGGTTCAGTCAACATTTTTTTGAATTTTTGGACCTCCTCCATACAAGGGAGGAAGTCGGAATCATCATATACACGAGGCATGCCAAGAGACAGTCTGTACAACGACATCCTCAGAGTCACAGATGGGACCGGGTGTGAGAGGCTGTGTGGTCAAAGGATCTGGCAAGTGGTACCTCTCCTCACAGTCTGACTCGATCATGTGTCTCCCGAAATCTTTTTGTGTTTTTAAATTTTTCTCATTTTTTTTGTATTTTGGGTGATTTCAAGCTCTCATGGTCGTCCTCAAATGAATCCATATCCTCAAAGAATGGAGCGACATTCTGGTTCTTATTTAAACTAGTAAGATCAGTGATCCTCGAATTCATATGCTCCATCATCTGATTCAAGGTCTCAAGTGTGGATATCATGAAAGGTGACTCTAAAATCTCAGGATCGGGTGAGTCGAATGTGGGCAGTGGGTGTGGACAAAAATCACATTCCGGATCATGATACTCGATGAAGAGCGGGTTGTGGAAATGTGAGGGTGATGATGGTGGAAATGATTGGTGAAAGTCAAAGTCCGAATCCTGAAATAGTGGGTTGGTCGGATATGTACAAAAATCAGGAGAAAAGTCCTCCTGGAAAAAAGGAGGTGGATCGGCTGGAGTGAACGAGGGATCTGCAAAGTCCGGATAAAATACGCTCCAGGGGTCCATCTCGAAAATAAAAGATAATGATCGGGAGAGCACGATGGTCAAGTCAAGAGAAGTGGAGAAAAGGCGCAAATGCGCAGAGGCGATCTAGAATGCACACAACAGTCACAGACAAAAATGAAAACAAGACAAACCCTCAATTCACCTACTCAACTCGGTAGAGACCACAAGAGCGATCTTTTTATCTTGTTGTTTTAGAGTTAGGTGAGAAGCCCAAAAGTTGCACAAACACTTAGGGGCTCAATGGGATTTGGGCACTAATCCTTAGTGTGTGCGCGAGCAAGTAAAACAGAGACAATGAGGGGATTACTCGCCCCAAGGCAAATTTTTCTTTTTGGTGGTTTTTAGGGTCAAGTAGTATTAACAGTCTCAATTTTATTAGTTATCACTTTTTTTGGATTTTTAATAAGAAATGCACGAACCTAACGGGGAGTCAATTATTTTAAGCACCTAGGTGATCAAAATCAGAGGTAGAGAGTCAGAAAAGCAATGCAAGCGACAAAACGATGATGTATGCTAAAGCGTAAATGCTCACCTGCCTCCAGCACTCTACATGCAGGGATGATCAGCAGAATTGAAACCGAATCTATATGCAAATACAAAGCCGATGAAATCGCCTTAAGTTTCAGAAATTGCTATTATCGTGAAGAACCACAAGTCGGCCGCTTATCTTTAACCTAAGAGTCCGGTCATGGCTTACCCCTCCTCTTCTCGACACACTCGAGTTCAGGAGTAGCGCTTGATGGGGCTCGCTCACGGCACACGGGTTAGAAGATGATGACGCGACTGTTTAAATTTGACTAAGTCCAAAACGCACTATAGGTACATGCAGTGGTTATTATTGTGTTTGGACCTAAGCTTATCGCAAGCAACTCCTAAATCTAAGGGCTCAATCACACAAAGTGAAGAAAAAAATTGAAAAACAAAATGAAAAAGGCGGTGAAAACCGTAAAAATCGCGGTAAGCCCCCAAGTGTACAAACACTTGGAAATTGGGCCCGAATGTCCAAGAGTCCAAGTGTACCTGTATTATTACACAATAGAGTCTCTCTCTCACAATAAATTACACAAAATAAGGTCAATGGAATAAATGGCTCGAGAATTGTCTTCAAAAATCCTCTAAGTCCGCCTTGGTGCGAAGCGTCAGCCGCCTCACGTGAGTGCACGGGCGCTCCTAGAAAGGAGAGCCTCCCTCGATCCGCGTACCTCGCACAAAGTCAAACAAGAGGGTGGTTAGACAATTCAAAGGATATATCAAAAAATAAGCAAAAATAAAATAGCAAGAATAAAAGCCGCAAAAATAGACAATCAATCACAAGCACAAGCAAAAACCCGAACTACGCGTTGTTGCTCCCCGGCAACGGCGCCATTTGTTTAACCCAAAAATCGGTGATCTTAAGTTCCACACAAGGCGGGAACTCAGTCGCTGAATCAACCACGCGAAATCCGGATTAAAACAACAATTAACCCACGACAAATATATCAAGCAATGAAAGTAAATGTGCGGAGTTAAAATTTATTATAACTCTACAACAAGATGTGTATAGGTGCAAGTATGTGTAGAGGTCGAACACAGGGAGCAGACAGGTAGAACGGGGCAAAAATTGCTCAAAAGTGTAATTGTGATCAAGTTGTCTACTTAAGCTATTTTTTGCGGGTTTTTAATTTTTATATATTTTTTTATTTAATTTTTGATTTATTTTTGTATTTTGATTTTATAATTTCTGATTTTATATTTTCTTTTTATATTTTATATTTTTTTATTTTCTTTTTCAATATTGGAATGTAAAAACAATGTAATAAAAGCAAGAAAGGGAGATTTATAAAAATAGATAAAAATGTTCAAAAATTAGGAAATGAAGTCTTTTTGGTCTTTTTATACTTTTTTACAGTTTTTGTGATTTTTGGGTAATTTTTAGAATGTTTTTGGTATTTTTAATTAGTAAAATAAAGCAAACAGTGAATAAAATGCAAGGCTGAAACGTAAAATGGAGAATAAAATAGAAAATAGTAACAAAAATTCTCCAAGTTAATTTTCAATGAAGAAATAAGGAAAATTTAGGCACAAAGTTTGTATTTTTAGGGATTTTGTAGAATTTTAATATTTTTATGAAGGTTTTTAGGGTTTTATGATTTTTTGGAGTTTTCTTTTATAATTTTTAATGATTTTTGGCTGGGAGTTTAAAACAAACTAAAATACACAAAATATATTTTTTTTGGGATTTTCTGGAGTGTTTTTATATTTTTAGTGATTTTCTAAGCTAGACAGTGCACAAAAAGCATGTTTTTGATTTTTAATAAATATAAAAATAAAATAAAATCAAAAACTAAATTGTGGCGTGGAAGTACAAGTTACCAGGAGCTTAAGTTCAAAATTTGAGAATTTTTAGAGTTAGAACGAGCCTTCAAAGAAATACCACAAGCAAGCAAAAAGTAAAGGGCTAGCAGGGACCTTTGTGTAATTAAACAGGAATCTAAGGGTCTCTGCGCAATAGTCGCAAATGTTTTGAACTGACTAAACTATTTTCTAAACTAAACGCAAATACCAAAAGCGGCAGGGGCTTCCTCGCAAAATCTCCCAGACGCACGTGCGTGCACGCGCGCCTGGCAGGGGCGTTAATGCGATTCTCAGAAGGGCGGGGTTGAAAATGCTAAATGTCCAAGAAATTATAACTGCAATGAAAATTTTATAGACGAAAGGAAAATATCCAAACCAACTGGGGGATCCACAGCAAAATTCCCAAACTCACGTGGGGGTGCACGTGAGCTTGGGAGAGGAGGACCTAAATAAAATTATGACACAGTTGAGGATCGAATCGCAAATTGTCCAAAACGATAACACAGCAGATGAAAGCTTTGAGAGTATCTGGAAATTACACAAAATGTGGGGGGCCTGGATGCAAAATCCCCCACTAATCCACGTGGCAGTCCCGGATGGCTCTGATGAAGAAGATCGGACGGTGGGCTTCCTTCTCATACGGATGGCTGCGATCAAAGGGGAGGGAACGAGATGAACGGCGGCTGTAGCGTGCCCCTTCCCCCTCGATCTGTTCTCGCGCAGGTGCGCGCAGGAGGCTGTAGCGCGCCAGTGGTGGCGGCGTGCTTCGCCGGCGGTGCGTGGCACTCCCCCCCTGGGGTTAGGCGTTAGGTCCAGCTCCTGCGAGAGAAAAAGAAGGGCTCGAGAACGACATCTCGGTCGGGTGGTTACGTGCGTGGGTGTGGTGACGGAAAGTGGTGGAGATGGTCGGAGCTCAAGAGCTCCGGCAACACGGATGCGGATTGGGTGCGGTGAATGTGAAGAAAAACACACGACAGAAAAACTAGAGGTTACAGCTACACAAAAAGCAACAGAACAAGAAGGAAATGACCTCGATTGGCTTAGACAACCAAGAGATAGGACCTCCACACCGGCGACCGGCGGAGATAGATGGAGACGCCCAAATCGACGCGCAAATCGCCGCCTTGCTGGCTGGAGGTGTTGTTGTCACCACCACCAGTCCGGAGCTCAAGCAAAGGGGCCAGGAACGGGTCAAAATGGGGTTCAAAGTGGAATGGAGGGGTTTGGGTCGTTTTTGAAAGTTGGCCGAGTGGGCTCCTTCAACGAGGCGTAGCTCGCGCATCGATGGTCAAAAGACCCATCTAAGCCTAGGGCGAGCTAGGTGAATCAGAGGGCATCAACTTTGCAGAAGAGACCGAGGCCAATCGGTGAAAGACTTGGCCTGGAAAAATCCGCGAAATCCAAGAAAAATCTTATTCTGACACAGCCCAGGTGTTGGGCAGAGAGTTGACCGAGGTCAACTCTCCTAGCCCCCTGGTTGGTCCACGTGGACCAACCAGGAAAAACCTGGAGAAAAAGATTTATAAAATCCAATTAAAATAGCAAACGATTTTATTGATTTTTAATTATAAAATAAAACATGTTTATTATTTTATGAATTAATTTATGGTGATTTTTATTTATTTTTATGAGACGTATTTTTACAAGTTTGCATTTATGCCATTTATAGTATATATATCTATATATTTAAGTATTCTATTTTTATTTAGGTATTTTTAATATTATTATTTGTATTTATGATTTTATAAAATTATAAAATACTTTTATCTACACAAATATATTTTTATTTTATTTTTATGGAATGTTTTGTATATTTAATAAAATACAAATGTGTTTCGTATAGGTATATGTACAGGTAATGTATCTATGTATTTTATTTTCAAGTATTTTATTTTTGTTTTTATTTAGGTTTTATTCTTATTTTAATGTACATTATTATTATAAGTATTATTTACAACATTATAAAAATATAAAATTGTAAAAATAATAAATAAATAATAAATTGAATATTTTAATCGGTACAATGTACAATGTGGGTCCAAAACTCAACTTTCAAACCGTAGCTCCGCCAAATGCGAAACTACCGCCATTAATTAGCTTATTTTCTTCTATATACAATTAAAGGTGAGTATGCATCATTTGGAGTTTTTATTTATGAGATACGGGTCTGGGAAGTTGGCATTCTGGATTTTTATTCAGACCATAACTTTTTATCTGTACATTATTTTTCTGTGAAATCAATTTTGTATTTTTCTTTATTTAATTATCTACAACTTTCATGTATAAAGTTTCTTTATTTGAGGTACAAAAAGTGGAACAAAAAATAGGTCCCAAAAAGAATAAAGAATGAAGAAAATAACATAGGTATTTGACCCTTATCTCCCCCTACTTTATTCCTGGTTGACCTATTCATCAAGATGCCTAGGTCTCGGGGTTTCGGGTCATAAAATATTTACAATATTTTATTCTTTTTCTTTTCTTTTCTTTATTCTATAATTTTGTCTTTAAAAACCGTATTTTATACAGTATTTACACACATATGCATAGATGCTAAAATGCATGAATTAGCTCTATTTACACGCATTTACTAGGGTTTTTAAGGCCAAAATTATAGAATAAAGATGATAAAACGTAGCTTATCCCCCTATACTTTACCTTTGCTAGTCCCTAGCAAACACTTATGCAATAAGTGCAAAAAGAAAAAGAAAGAAAAGAAAAAGAAGAAAATTAGATTAAGTTTAATTATTGAACTTGTCTTCGCAAAATCAAAGTTTGGAGCTTAAGTCGGACCTTTGGAATTTTAGTGCGGTCGGAACCTTAATGAGAACCAAGTTTGAAATCCAACAGTCCTTGAGAATCCCAAAACTCTGTCCAAGTCTCCTCAATAGCCAGGTCAGAAATACTTCAACTCATACGCAAACTCTTATGACTATGAATCTGACTCGTACAGTGTAAGTGATATGTAGCTCCCCACCTCAGAAGTAACAAAGAAACAACCTCCCTCAACCTGGTAACTCTAATGCCTCGGTCTAGCAAATCTTTCCTCGAGAAGCGGGGTATTCCCTTCTAAGTTCAAGTGCAACCGGCTCAAGAAGAGGGGGAAGAAGTATAGACTTTTGGGAGCTCAACCAGTGTAGCTAAGTCTCCCGCTGCAAGCTTCATGAGATGTGACATGGATACCATAAGCTTTTGCTTTATTGGACTATATACACTCCGGTGGGGTTATTAAATTTTCAATCCGACCCACCACTTTTTGGAGTCCTCTTTTTTTTTTCTTTTCTTTTCTTTTTTTTCTTCTTTTTTTTTTCAATTACATCTGTACAACATATCTACAGGGTGCAGCATATATACAAGAAATTTCTTCTTGAGCCAGTAGACTATCCCTCATTTGAAGCTTTATTGCAACCCACAGCTTCTGTCTTTAGCCTTCATCACCACTAGACCAAGTTGAGGCGCACTTCCTTCACTATAAGAAGAAGAGAGGTTCCGCCTAGAAGTACTACCCTCATATGCTACCCAAGCCAAAGGAAACTGCCTCCTCATCACCTCATCCGTGGAGAGCTATGTGAAAGGTGCAGGTGTCCAAGTTAGATCATTATCAACAAGAGTCGTGCGTGTGCTCCGAAATACTCTACTTAGGCAGTCAAGAATCCATTGAACCAAGTCCCGTGATCCTCAAAGAATTAAGTCAACTAGACCTGAAGTACCTCAAACCCAGTTCCTATAAGGTTCCTGTTATTAGGTAGATTTTAAGGTCCAATCAAGCTCCAATCTCCGGATTTTACTTAGACTTGTTCAACTATCAAACTCATTCCGAAAAATGCTCATGCTATGCTATGCAAGAAATATTTTTGTGATGCAATTTCAAGATTTTGAACTTTTTATGGATTTTTGAAAAGATGATGCATGATGTATATGCAGATGCAATTTTTTTATATTTTTCAGAAAGATTTTTCAAAATGTTTTTGGATTTTAATTTTGCAAATGTTTTTGTGGATTTTTGAAAACAAAAAGTTTTGGCTGAAAACTAGGTGAAAACTATGTACCCGGGAGTGCTTCTTATATACACAAGAAGTGGATTTTAAGAATTTACAAGGGTAAGTGATCAATTTTATAAGTACATATAGTGGATTTTGGTGTGATGTAGGTATTCCTTAAACTTATTTTACACAAGCTTTTCACACCATTATTGAAAACTATAGTCCAAAATAGTTTTTACAAACATTTTACAAACATGTACACACATTTGAAAATCATTTTGCAAAGGCTTTCAAAACAGTATAGATAGATTTTTCAACATATTTCTGCAACCATTTTTCAAACCATTTGCAAATCATTTTTCAAATATTTTATTTCACACAAAGAAAAGAAATTTTACAAACCACACATTTTTACACAGGTTGAAAACATGTAACAAAATATTTTCAAAATAGTTTTCAATAGATGTTCACAAAGATTTTCCAACTATTTTTCAAACATTTTGCGAAAAAAACATTTTCACCTGATTTATTAATCAGTATATACAAAAAGAATTTGAGGAATAACCACATCTTTTATTAAGAATTTTTAATGAATTTTAAAGAATTATTAGCCATATTTATTAGGAAAATACGAAAGTACGAGTTATGGCTAAAGTATATACGTAGTATATACGACCCCCCTATACTTAGCTTGAGCTATGTCCTCATAGATCGGAGAGAAAAGAGAAGACATAACTCGTACTAAGTATAGGCAAGTCTAAAGAATAAAGGAATAATGAATGAATCAACGAATGAGAAGTTGACCGTCCCCCCTATACTTAGGATCAAATAATCCTAAGTATAGCAGACTGTACACAACGTAGGGAGGGTCCAAGGGTGGGAATGAACAGATCGTACTCAGATTGTCTCCCCCTATACTTAGGGTAAAATATCCCTAAGTATAGACAAGAAGAGGAGACAATGGAGAGGATCTAAAAATAGAGAAACTCGGGGTGCATGCCCCCTATACTTAGGACAAAGTACGTCCTAAGTATGGAAAACTGTCTACAAGGGCGGCACCTTTTTGATAGATGAAGAAGATAGAATAGGAAAAGAGAAAAGAAGAAAAGAAAAAGAGATGAGATCATGAGAATGTACACACCGCTCCCCCTATACTTCGGGTAGAAGAAGCCCTAAGTATAGACAACAACAGGAGCGATGACACAGAACGAAGAATGAACACTCGGCTCGTCCACCCCCCTATACTTAGGACAAAGTACGTCCTAAGCAAGGAAAATACGAGAATGGGTGGTCGAGCAATACGGAAGAAAGATCCGAGGTACACAAGGGAATATACAACAAAGATGGATATACACATGATCAAGAAGGTTGAAAGCGAACCTTCTTGCGGGACCGCTGCGGAATGGATCTGGTGTTATGCAGGTCGACATCGGGGTCTACAGTGGACGGAAGCCGATCAGGGTCGACAGAGTGAAGATCCTCAGGGGCCCTAGGGTGTGAAGGCACAGACGGTGTAGTAAAAGAAGTATGGCTAGGTCCGGCCTTGGGAGTCTCGCTGATATCAAAGTGGAATGGGACGAACTCATCGTCATCGGAAGTAGTGTACTCGGAGTCATCCTGCGAGGTGTCATCCAGGTCAAAATCAAAAGGCACGAAATCATCGGTGGAAGTAGTCGAACTCTGTTCGTCCTCAATAATCTCAACCGGATCATCTTTCTCATCAAAAGGCCCGAACTTCCGTAGAAAATCAACTAAATCAAATTCGACCTTTGGCTCATCAGTGTCTATGTAGACAGGAGCGGGCCCATCAGTGGAAGTAATTGAAACATGTCCGTCCTGTCTAGTCTCTAAATCTGCCCTCCGCTCAATGGTGTCGATCGTGTAAATCCCGCGGATGTCATCAACACAACGCCAAGTTCCAGAAGAACGAACTCCGAGGTCCATGCTTTCCAAGTCTTCCTCCTTGGAGAGGAATTCTTGGGTCTCAGTGGAATCCAATAGACAACAAAATTCTCTGATAGTATCATCAAGTTCATGGTCCTTGAGGTCAGCCAAGATAGGTGAAGTCGCATGAGATGCAGGTCTCTAGTCGGCAGTAGGTGCGGTAATCAACGCTTCGCTCACGTCAGCAGAACGGAAGCGAATCTCTCCTGATCCATAATCAATAACGACCCTCGCGGAGGCGAGGAATGGTCGTCCCAGGATGATTGGAGAGTGTTCCCCAGCGGAGGTCTCCATGGGCAATACAACGAAATCAACATTGTGGCTCGTGCCCTGAATCGAGATGACAGCATTTTCAAGGATACCCTTCGGCCTCTTGATAGATCCATCAGCAAACTGTACGATCATCCTGGTTTTCTTGAGAGGCCCTAAGTGAAGAGACTGTACCAGCGAGAAGGGTATGATGCTAATCGAAGCACCGCCGTCTAGGAGAGTGTGATCATATGTGTGGTCAGAGATGGTGCAGCTAATGAAAGGTGTGGCAGTGTTCTCTTCTTGGGAATGGGACGGTGTGTGATGGCGTGGGCGGTGGCCATGGTCAAAATATGACGCTTAGATCTGCTCCTCCGCTTTCTCTTCTTGGGAAGAGGGAGGAGATAAATCAGTCATGGCCTTCTGAAGTGGGGCACGGATAATCTCATGTATGGTGGCCACCACTTCGGGTTCAGTCAACATTTTTTTGAATTTTTGGACCTCCTCCATACAAGGGAGGAAGTCGGAATCATCATATACACGAGGCATGCCAAGAGCAGTCTGTACAACGGCATCCTCAGAGTCACAGATGGGACCGGGTGTGAGAGGCTGTGTGGTCAAAGGATCTGGCAAGTGGTACCTCTCCTCATAGTCTGACTCGATCATGTGTCTCCCGAAATCTTTTTTGTGTTTTTAATTTTTTCTCATTTTTTTGTATTTTGGGTGATTGCAAGCTCTCATGGTCGTCCTCAAATGAAACCATATCCTCAAAGAATGGAGCGACATTCTGGTTCTTATTTAAACTAGTAAGATCAGTGATCCTCAAATTCATATGCTCCATCATCTGATTCAAGGTCTCAAGTGTGGATATCATGAAAGGTGACTCTAAAATCTCAGGATCGGGTGAGTCGAATGTGGGCGGTGGGTGTGGACAAAAATCACATTCCGGATCATGATACTCGATGAAGAGCGGGTTGTGGAAATGTGAGGGTGAAGATGGTGGAAATGATTGGTGAAAGTCAAAGTCCGAATCCTGAAATAGTGGGTTGGTCGGATATGTACAAAAATCAGGAGAAAAGTCCTCCTGGAAAAAAGGAGGTGGACAGGCTGGAGTGAACGAGGGATCCGCAAAGTCCGGATAAAATACGCTCCAGGGGTCCATCTCGAAAATAAAAGATAATGATCGGGAGAGCACGATGGTCAAGTCAAGAGAAGTGGAGAAAAGGCGCAAATGCGCAGAGGCGATCTAGAATGCACACAATAGTCACAGACAAAAATGAAAACAAGACAAACCCTCAATTCACCTACTCAACTCTGTAGAGACCACAAGAGCGATCTTTTTATCTTGTCTGTTTTAGAGTTAGGTGAGAAGTCCAAAAGTTGCACAAACACTTAGGGGCTCAATGGGATTTGGGCACTAATCCTTAGTGTGTGCGCGAGCAAGTAAAATAGAGACAATGAGGGATTACTCGCCCCAAGACAAATTTTTCTTTTTGGTGGTTTTTAGGGTCAAGTAGTATTAACAGTCCCAATTTTATTAGTTATCACTTTTTTTGGATTTTTAATAAGAAATGCACGAACCTAACGGGGAGTCAATTCTTTTAAGCACCTAGGTGATCAAAATCAGAGGTAGAGAGTCAGAAAAGCAATGCAAGCGACAAAACGATGATGTATGCTAAAGCGTAAATGCTCACCTTGCCTCCAGCACTCTACATGCAGGGATGCTCAGCAGAATTGAAACCGAATCTATATGCAAATGCAAAGCCGATGAAATCGCCTTAACTTTCAGAAATTGCTATTATCATGAAGAACCACAAGTCGGCCGCTTATCTTTAACCTAAGAGTCCGGTCATGGCTTACCCCTCCTCTTCTCGACACACTCGAGTTCAGGAGTAGCGCTTGATGGGGCTCGCTCACGGCACACGGGTTAGAAGATGATGACGCGACTGTTTAAATTTGACTAAGTCCGAAACGCACTAGGTACATGCAATGGTTATTATTGTGTTTGGACCTAAGTTTATCGCAAGCAACTCCTAAATCTAAGGGCTCAATCACACAAAGTGAAGAAAAAAAATCGAAAAACAAAATGAAAAAGGCGGTGAAAACCGTAAAACCGCGGTAAGCCCCCAAGTGTACAAACACTTGGAAATTGGGCCCGAATGTCCAAGAGTCCAAGTGTACCTGTATTATTACACAATAGAGTCTCTCTCTCACAATAAATTACACAAAATAAGGTCAATGGAATAAATGGCTCGAGAATTGTCTTCAAAAATCCTCTAAGTCCGCCTTGGTGCGAAGCGTCAGCCGCCTCACGTGGGTGCACGGGCGCTCCTAGAAAGGAGAGCCTCCCTCGATCCGCGTACCTCGCACAAAGTCAAACAAGAGGGTGGTTAGACAATTCAAAGGATATATCAAAAAATAAGCAAAAATAAAATAGCAAGAATAAAAGCCGCAAAAATAGACAATCAATCACAAGCACAAGCGAAAACCCGAACTACGCGTTGTTGCTCCCCGGCAAGGGCGCCATTTGTTTAACCCAAAAATCGGTGATCTTAAGTTCCACACAAGGCGGGAACTCAGTCGTTGAATCGACCACGCGTAATCCGGATTAAAACAACAATTAACCCACGACAAATATATCAAGCAATGAAAGTAAATGTGCGGAGTTAAAATTTATTATAACTCTACAACAAGATGTGTATAGGTGCAAGTACGTGTAGAGTCGAACACAGGGAGCAGACAGGTAGAACGGGGCAAAAATTGCTCAAAAGTGTAATTGTGATCAAGTTGTCTACTTAAGCTATTTTTGTGGGTTTTTAATTTTTATATTATTTTTTTATTTAATTTTTGATTTTATATTTTTGTATTTTGATTTTATAATTTCTGATTTTATATTTTCTTTTTATATTTTATATTTTTTTTATTTTCTTTTTCAATATTGGAATGTAAAAACAATGTAATAAAAGCAAGAAAGGGAGATTTATAAAAATAGATAAAAATGTTCAAAAATTAGGAAATGAAGTCTTTTTGGTCTTTTTATACTTTTTTACTGTTTTTGTGATTTTTGGGTAATTTGTAGAATGTTTTTGGTATTTTTAATTAGTAAAATAAAGCAAACAGTGAATAAAATGCAAGGCTGAAACTTAAAATGGAGAAATAAAATAGAAAACAGTAACAAAAATTCTCCAAGTTAATTTTCAATGAAAGATAATGAAATAAGGAAAATTTAGGCACAAAGTTTGTATTTTTAGGGATTTTGTAGAATTTTTAATATTTTTATAAAGGTTTTTAGGGTTTTGTGTTTTTTGGAGTTTTCTTTTATAATTTTTAATGATTTTTGGATGGGAGTTAAAACAAACTAAAAGACACAAAATATATTTTTTTGGAGTTTTTCTGGAGTGTTTTTATATTTTTAGTGATTTTCTAAGCTAGACAGTGCACAAAAAGCATGTTTTTGATTTTTAATAAATATAAAAATAAAATAAAATCAAAAACTAAATTGTGGCGTGGAAGTACAAGTTACCAGGAGCTTAAGTTCAAAATTTGAGAATTTTTAGAGTTAGAACGAGCCTTCAAAGAAATACCACAAGCAAGCAAAAAGTAAAGGGCTGGCAGGGACCTTTGTGTAATTAAACAGGAATCTAAGGGTCTCTGCGTAATAGTCGCAAACGTTTTGAACTGACTAAACTATTTTCTAAACTAAACGCAAATACCAAAAGCGGCAGGGGCTTCCTCGCAAAATCTCCCAGACGCACGTGCGTGCACGCGCGCCTGGCAGGGGCGTTAATGCGATTCTCAAAAGGGCGGGGTCGAAAGTGCTAAATGCCCAAGAAATTATAACTGCAATGAAAATTTATAGACGAAAGGAAAATATCCAAACCAACTGGGGGATCCACAGCAAAATTCCCAAACTCACGTGGGGGTGCACGTGAGCTTGGGAGAGGAGGACCTAAATAAAATTATGACACAGTTGAGGGTCGAATCGCAAATTGTCCAAAACGATAACACAGCAGATGAAAGCTTTGAGAGTATCTAGAAATTACACAAAATGTGGGGGGCCTGGATGCAAAATCCCCCACTAATCCACGTGGCAGTCCCGGATGGCTTTGATGAAGAAGATCGGACGGTGGGCTTCCTTCTCATACGGATGGCTGCGATCAAAGGGGAGGGAACGAGATGAACGGCGGCTGTAGCGCGCCCCTTCCCCTCGATCTGTTCTCGCGCAGGTGCGCGCAGGCGGCTGTAGCGCGCCGGTGGTGGCGGCGTGCTTCGCCGGCGGCGCGTGACACTCCCCCCCTGGGGTTAGGCGTTAGGTCCAGCTCCTGCGAGAGAAAAAGAAGGGCTCGAGAACGACGTCTCGGCCGGATGGTTACGTGCGTGGGTGCGGTGACGGAAAGTGGTGGAGATGGCCGGAGCTCAAGAGCTCCGGCAACACGGATGCGGATTGGGTGCGGTGAATGTGAAGAAAAACACACGACAGAAAAACTAGAGGTTACAGCTACACAAAAAGCAACAGAACAAGAAGGAAATGACCTCGATTGGCTTAGACAACCAAGAGATAGGACCTCCACACCGGCGATTGGCGGAGATAGATGGAGACGCCCAAATCGACGCGCAAATCGCCGCCTTGCTGGCTGGAGGTGGTGCTGTCACCACCACCAGTCCGGAGCACAAGCAAAGGGGCCAGGAACGGGTCAAAATGGGGTTCAAAGTGGAATGGAGGGGTTTGGGTCGTTTTTGAAAGTTGGCCGAGTGGGCTCCTTCAACGAGGCGTAGCTCGCGCATCGATGGTCAAAAGACCAATCTAACCTAGGGCGAGCTAGGTGAATCAGAGGGCATCAACTTTGCAGAAGAGACCGAGGCCAATCGGTGAAAGACTTGGCCTGTAAAAATCCGCGAAATCCAAGAAAAACCTTATTCTGACACAGCCCAGGTGTTGGGCAGATTGTTGACCGAGGTCAACTCTCCTAGCCCCCTGGTTGGTCCACGTGGACCAACCAGGAAAAACCTGGAGAAAAAGATTTATAAAATCAACTTAAAATAGCAAACGATTATATTGATTTTTAATTATAAAATAAAACATGTTTATTATTTTATGAATTAATTTATGGTGATTTTTATTTATTTTTATGAGACGTATTTTTACAAGTTTGCATTTATGCCCTTTATAGTATATATATCTATATATTTAAGTATTCTATTTTTATTTAGGTATTTTTAATATTATTATTTTTATTTATGATTTTATAAAATTATAAAATACTTTTATCTACACAAATATATTTTTATTTTATTTTTATGGAATGTTTTGTATATTTAATAAAATACAAATATGTTTCGTATAGGTATATGTACAGGTAATGTATCTATGTATTTTATTTTCAAGTATTTTATTTTTGTTTTTATTTAGGTTTTTATTCTTATTTTAATGTACATTATTATTATAAGTATTATTTACAACATTATAAAAATATAAAATTGTAAAAATAATAAATAAATAATAAATTGAATATTTTAATCGGTACAATATACAATGTGGGTCCAAAACTCAACTTTCAAACCGTAGCTCCGCCAAATGCGAAACCACCGCCATTAATTAGCTTATTTTCTTCTATATACAATTAAAGGTGAGTATGCGGCATTTGGAGTTTTCATTTATGAGATACGGGTCTGGGAAGTTAGCATTCTGGATTTTTATTCAGACCATAACTTTTTATCTGTACATTATTTTTCTGTGAAATCAATTTTGTATTTTTCTTTATTTAATTATCTACAACTTTCATGTATAAAGTTTCTTTATTTGAGGTACAAAAAGTGGAACCAAAAATAGGTCCCAAAAAGAATAAAGAATGAAAAAAATAACATAGGTATTTGACCCTTATCTCCCCCTACTTTATTCCTGGTCGACCTATTCATCAAGATGCCTAGGTCTCGGGGTTTCGGGTCATAAAATATTTACAATATTTTATTCTTTTTCTTTTCTTTTCTTTATTCTATAATTTTGTCTTTAAAAACCGCATTTTATACAGTATTTACACGCATATGCATAGATGCTAAAATGCATGAATTAGCTCTATTTACATGCATTTACTAGGGTTTTTAAGGCCAAAATTATAGAATAAAGATGATGAAACGTAGCTTCATCATCCCCCTATACTTTACCTTTGCTAGTCCCTAGCAAACACTTATGCAATAAGTGCAAAAAGAAAAAGAAAGAAAAGAAAAAGAAGAAAATTAGATTAAGTTTAATTATTGAACTTGTCTTCGCAAAATCAAAGTTTGGAGCTTAAGTCGGACCTTTGGAATTTTAGTACGGTCGGAACCTTAATGAGAACCAAGTTTGAAATCCAACAGTCCTTGAGAATCCCAAAACTCTGTCCAAGTCTCCTCAATAGCCAGGTCAGAAATACTTCAACTCATACGCAAACTCTTATGACTATGAATCTGACTCGTACAGTGTAAGTGATATGTAGCTCCCCACCTCAGAAGTAACAAAGAAACAACCTCCCTCAACCTGGTAACTCTAATGCCTCGGTCTAGCAACTCTTTCCTCGAGAAGCGGGGTATTCCCTTCTGAATTTCCTGGTTGGTCCACGTGGACCAACTAGGCGCGGTCTAGAGTTGACCTCGGTCAACTCTCTGACCGAGACCTGCCACCATCTGATACCTGATTTTTTCCCGATTTCCCCATTTTTCGAGCTCGATCCGTGCGTCCTCGCACCTCGATTCCTTCTTGGGACTTCATCCCCGACCTGCACTGAGCCACGCCATGTGCTCAAATCTCGCCATATCTCCATCATTCGCGCGTGGATCTAGCTTGAAGAGGCTAGCTTGAAGAGACGCCATCATCTTCTACTTAAGCGCCCCGCCATCTTCGATCTCAAGTTTGAACCCCTTTAGCACCCTCTTCGCTCCCATTTTCGTGCCCTTGAGTGAGGGGAAGGTGACAGCTTCCATCTCCGCACTTCAGATTGGTCGAGCAAGCGTCAAGGCGGTCTCCACCACCTCCGCCATCTCCAGCGTCGAGGTTCTCCACCTATGGTCCCAACCATCGAGGTATACCCCCTTCCTCTCCCCTCTTCGCTTCTTTTTATTCCCCCCAGTCCTAGGAATAGTTTAGCACCCTTAGATTCGTTCGCCGATCACCATATCGACCAAACACCTTCCATCGCAGGCGCGCACAGCGGGCCGAAGATCCTCCACCTTCCATAGCCCATCTCCGCCGTTCGTTCCACCTCTGCGGGGTCCAGGAAGTCTGTCCTGGACCCTTTCACCCCTTTTGCAGGTCAGAGCACAGTCAAAGCCCCTGGGGGCTCATTTTGGAGCATCGCCAGAGATTCCTGGAGCTCGAAGCTCCACCGCCATCACGCCACCGCTACAGTGCTTCTCCGACGAAGCTGAGCACCCCAGCACGTAGAGAGACCTTCCAGGAGCATGCCGGGCCACTTTGCACGCTTTCAGACCGCCGGAGATCCGTGATCGAGCTCGGGGAAGTTCGCCTCGCCGGCATTCTTCCCCGTTCTTCCTCGTTGCTTCTCAACCGTCCGATTCGAGGCCCGCTCCAGTTTGATCGGAAGCCGTCCGATCTGGACACGCATCGACCGTCGATCCCTTCGCCAGATCTGATCTCAGCCGACCATCACCGAACTGTCATCGCACGTTGTGCGCGCGCCACGTGGATAAGTGAGCGGCCCTTCATCGTTCGATCGCGCACGAGGATATTAGGCATGGGTATTTTGCACTTCCACCCTCGCCAAATTTTGTATTTCATTTCAGTCCATAAACTTTCAATCGTAGTTTAAATATTTCTGTAATATTTGCATTTAAGCCCCCGTAGTTTTCATATTTGCATTTAGGTCCTATCCACGTCACCTCACGTGCCCGTGCGCGTGAGGGGGCTGGGTATTTTGCAAGGACCCCCCTGGGGTTTGTTTATTTCATTTCAGCCCATGAACTTTTTAATTAAGTTATAATGTTTTGGAAAAATTGCATCTGAGCCCCTGGAACTTTGTAATATTGCAAAAATACCCCTGTCAGGTCACGTGCCCAGTGCACGTGAGTTGGACATTTTGCAACGAACCCCCTCCGGGTTTGGGTATTTATTTTTAATCCACAAACTTGTATTTCACGTTATATATCTTTGGAAAAATTACAAGTAGGCCCTTGAACTTCTGTGTATTTACATGTATGCCCTTGCTAGTATTGTATTTTTGCTTGGATGTTTGCATTTGTTTCAAGCATCATTTTAATTCGAAAAATTACCAAAAAAATCACATAGGCTCCTATTAACTTTCTTGTTCATGTCATATTTTTGCATTGCATTTTTGTTGCATTTTCATATTTATAAAAAAATCAAAAACATGCATTTTTCCTACTGTTTGCATTAGAAAATCCATAAAAATTATAAAAACGTTTTGAAAAATTCCAAAAAAAATATATTGTCTATTTTAGTGTCTTTTAACTTCAATCCAAAAATCATAAAAAATGTAAAAGAAAACTCCTAAAAATATTAAAACTCTAAAAACCTTTCAAAAAATCTAAAAAATTCTACAAAAATCTTAAAAATATAAACTCAGTTTCTGTAGCTTCTCTATTTTATTATCTTTCATTTAAAATTGATTTGGGAAAATTTTGATATTGTTTGGTATTTTTCATTCCCATTTTAATTTGGGACAGTAGGTTAGCTCACTGTTTTCTTGTATTTCAATATTTAAAAATACCAAAAACATTTAGAAAAATCCCCAAAAGTCACAAAAACATCTTAAAAATATAAAAAGACCAAAAATATTTTATTCCCTGATTTTTGAGCATTTTTACCTATATATATATATATATCTTCTCTCTCTTGTATACATATATTCTTTATATAGCTATATATTCTATTATTAAAAAAATAAATATAAAAATATAAAATATAAAAAGAAAATATAAAATTAGCAAAAAGAAAACCAAAATACAAAAATATAAAAATAAAAAAAAATAAAATAAAAAATATATATAATTTAAAAAACCACAAAATAGTTGCATAGTGTAGACATTGATCACAATCACATCACATTTTGCACTTAGCTTCTATCCTGCCTTGCTCCCTGTGTTCGAACTCTCTACGTACTTGCATCTATACATCTTTTATGTAGAGTTAAAAATAAATTTTAACTTCACATCGATTTTCATTGTTTGAATCATTTGATTGTGGGTTAATTGTTGATTTTAGTTGGATTTTTGAGTGGTCGACACTTCGACTGAGTTCCCGCTTTGTGTGGAACTTAAGACCGCAGAAATTTGGCTATATCAGTATCTAATCTCTTGATATGGTAACAATGAGGTACCAAGCTAACGAAAAAGGTTAACCATTGTTAAATTTATAAATTGAAGGACGGAAAATGCCCTCCATCTTTGTCCCTTTGTGTCCTCTATGAGAGAGGGACCCCTCTTTGGTTTCTCCACCGAAGACCCCGCCAGCCCCCTACAGCCTCTGATTCTGATTTGACCGTACAACCCCCCTCTCCTTCCTTGTAAGCTACTCCCCATGAGGAGAGGAGGTGTGATGGTAATGGAGTCAGAAATCTTCTTATAGAGGGCGAAGCGGGAGGCGATGAAACCGAGAAGATGGGGGAGGGAGAAAGGAGAACAGAGTGGGGAGGAGGGGAACGGTCACGACGAAGGGATGTGAGGCAAGGGAGTAGATGATGGCGGTCAACCAACGATGAGCATCACTTGTGGCTGGCTAACTTATTGAATGAGATGGTGATATATAATGATGAACCTTTGCAGGAGCTGCGATGGGGAACAGTGGCGCAAAGGGAGTCAGCGATGTTGTGTCAATGTTGGCTGGGGAGCAGTATGATCTCCGTTGGTGGTGGCGAAGCTGATGGACCTCCTCGTGACATCATAGAAGGAAAAGGGCCTCGTCATGGTCCTCACCATCTTTCGGTTCATGGAATGAGAGGGGAGTTGGCGATGCAGCGTTAATGTGAGACGAAGAGCAGTCTTATCTCTATTGGTGGTGGTGGTGTAGAGGGACCTCTCCCCACCACCTTTGAGTTCACGGAAGGACAAGAACCTCCTCACACGTCAATGTGGGATGGGGAGATCCCCACCGTCACTTTTGGGTTCATGAAAACGAAAGGACCTCCTCGTAATGGAGTAGCGCTAACGAGGAGGAGGTGGTAATAGTGGTGAAGGTTGTCAATGTCCAACAATGAGGTGTCGGATCTAGAGAGATGTGAATAGAGGCAACGTCGCTTGGAGCTTGGAGAGGAGATGATCGCTGGGAGTAGCCCAGGGTGAAGGAGAAGGGAGCTGTGCGACCAAATTGTAGGCGGAGGCTTTGAGGAAGAAGCCCAAAGAAGGGTTTTCTTCGTGAGGGGACGATGGGCCACTTTCGAAGGGACAGAAATGAGGGTATTTTCATCCTTCAATTTATTAGTTTAACGGTGGTTTGCCTTTTCCATTAGCTAGGTACCTCATTGTTACCAAATCAAGAGATTAGGTACCACATTGTTACTTTTGAAATTTCGGATATCACATTGAAATCGGGTGTATAGTCAGGGACTTTTGTGTAATTTACTCTAAACTTTATAATATTGATAATATATTATATACATTACTACACATACAAACACATATACATTACATACATTCATACATAAATATAAGCTTACTTATAGATGTAGGTAAGTACATATATACATGCATAAATACATGCTATGTTTGTATGCATGTATACATGAATGCATGCAATATTATTAGATAGAGACATACTATTTGATACTAAAAATATTGAGCAGAAATAATGTATATCATACCTTTAGTTCATAAATACCGATGATTATAATGGTGCAAAAAGTGGTTCTTAGGTATTTGCTACGAAGTTCCAGTAGGGCATTTGTTGATATATGTAGCAATTATAACAACGTATAGAATTTTGACTACGAGACTTCTGTTACCACAAACTAGATAGACGTTTCGGTAATAAAAACTTCTCTTTTAATCAAGTTTAATATAGATTGATTTAGATAAAGTTTTGGTGTACAAGTGTTTTTATCTACGATAATATTATTAATAAAATAAAGAAAGAAAGTTACACACTAAAAAAACTCTCTTATTTATGGGAATTAAGTTATAGCGACAAAAATCTCTAGCGACAAGGCAAGTTTTTGCAATGAAAATTTCACCATCCAAACGTTCATACTAAAATTATTGTCACACACCACACTTAAATTATTTATCCCCACAAGTTTGTGGCACTATGGCGATTGTGTTTTTGACAATAGGTCATTAGAATAAAAGTGATATATGGTGAATCTATTTTAAATCTGTTACCGTATCTTCTGTTATCAAATATATAATATTGATAATACTTTGAATTTAACAACGAATTATATTTACTGTAATATCATTAGAGATAATGCATTTAGCAATGCTTCTTTTTTATTTAATTTTCAACATTTTAAAAATTTAGTAGTTATTCAGTTCAAAATTTAACGACAATTAATTATTTTTTTTAAAGGTAAAAATGGATATGAGTTGTTGTATGCATCAATATCATTCAAGTAATATAACTGATATAACATTCGTAGCTAAATTCGAGTATAATTGAAAATAACTAAGTAAGAATAATAACATCATTATATATCTAAAAGTGGGTAATATAACGAAGGATCTAAAAAAACATCATTATAGATCTATTTTGTTGTAGTTGGGAATTGTTGACGTTAATACCAGATTCCGTTGTCATAAGCTAAATTTCTATCACTAGAGCTTATAGTGCTGTAATGGCTGTTAAATACAAACTTGTTGTCACAATGTATTTTTGCTGTAATGATGATAGAAGCAATTAAGAACTTATCCAAATATTAAAAAAAAAACTGTTGTAACGACGATACGTGGCATTTGATTCCATCCTTGCGGTAACAAAAACTTTAAGCTGTAATGGTCATCCACAATTGGTTGTAAAAAAATAAGATAGCCATATAATTCTAGCAATAATATATTCGTTGCCGTTACTCTAACGATGAAAAATTATCAATACACTACAAGAAATCGGACCTAAAGTATGCACCGAATAATTTGAATATTCGTTGTCATATCTTCAATATTAAAAATATAACAACGAATATCATTCGTTGCCAAATCATCTTTTGTACTTGTAATCAGCAACGAATATTATATTCGTTGTTAAAGGTCCATATAACAATGATTTTCCTTTGAATTATTCTTAAAATTCACACTAATCGTTGCCAAATTTAGCAACGATTAGAAGAAAACGGCAACGAATAATTGTTGCTATATGATTCGTTGCAAAGAATATAGTAAATGAATACCGTTATTTATTGCGGATTTAAAGAAGTAAGCAACGAATAATATTCGTTGTTATATGTTTAACTACGGAAGATATGACAACAAATATAAAATTTTTCGTTGTCTTGGATCACTTTTCTTGTAATGATATCGGTAGCCATTACTCTAACGACCAAAAGTTTGCTGCACATAACATATAACGAATATGTTGCTGTAAAGTATATCTTAATCCATATCACCTGCAAAAAATTTGTTATAGTGTACAGTCTCACATCGCACTACAAGAAAAATGAGTTGTGGCCACGGAATATGGCTACGGAAACTTGTGGTCACGATAATTCCGTGGCCACTAGTTTCTCGTAGCCACAATCCGTGGCCAAAGTCTTCATATAAGAGTTGTGGCCACAATAAGTTCTGTGGCCACTTGTAGTGGCCACGACATATTCGTGGCTAGAGAACTCTCGCGACGAGACTTGTAGCTACGACTACTGGCCACGACATGTCGTGGTCAGAGCCCAATTCTGTGGCCACAAACCCTATATCTGTGGCCATAGTTCTGTAACCACAACTTGTTTTCCTTGTAGTGTCGGAAACTTCGGAAGTGTGAGAGCAAGTTGTAAGTGATAAGGATTAATACTTATAGTAGGAGTTTAAGAATTTTGGATGATTGTCGAAAGGTTCAAGTGACCCGAAGTTGTAATGATCCTTTTTTCCTGGACGATGGACCGAGATGATATCACTATTATAGAGTATCGTTACGTCAAATCTGTTATGAGAAGTTTACCTCCCTTAACCTACCCATTCGCTCTCCATGTGGGCTCCACTTTATTTTAAAAAAATTAAATAAATCAATTCTCCGTCATCAATTCAATCAAAAATAATATATTATACCATCATATCATGTAAAAATTATAAAACTGCTCCATTCACTACAAGAAAAATGAGTTGTGGCTACGGAATGTGGTTACGGAAACTTGTGGTCACGATAATTCTGTGGCCACTAGTTTCTCGTAGACATAATCCGTGGCCAAAGTCTTCATATAAGAGTTGTGGTCACGATAAGTTCTGTGGCCACGACATATTCGTGGTTAGAGACCTCTCGCGACGAGACTTGTAGCTACGGCTACGAGCCACGACATGTCGTGGCCAGAGCCCAATTCTGTGGCCACAAATCCCATATCCATGATCATAGTTCTGTAGCCACAACTTGTTTTCCTTGTAGTGATTTTTACTCACTTTTCCAAACTTCAATACAATCGTATTACAATAACTACTCATTTTTTCAAACTTCAATACAATAATATCACAACAAATCCAATTCTAACCCACCCACAGTTTAGCCCTCTATCCAAACACCAAAACACAAAACGACTTACCCTTTATCAGTTTAATCCGTCATAACCCGCGTACCAAACACATCCTTAGTTACCAAGATACCAGCAAATTCACCTCAGATAAAACTCTTTCAAGTCTTGTATCAATGGAAAACACGAGGCGATGGATATCCATGCGATTCCAAGCTTAATTTAGGGCCTTACATTGATTCAGGCGTGGTGCTTCAAACGGCGAAGACTTTGATACTCGTCCACAATTTCCCGGAGAGCATAAACGACGACTTTGCCGGTTATAGATACCCACTAAATGAAAGGAAATTGATGGACGACGAGTCAACATCTACTCAACATCTCCTCTCTGACATTCGTTGCACCGAATCCCTTTCAAGTAGTGTGAAGGATCCAATGAACGGAGAGAATTCGTGCACCTCACGTAGGAAACATGTCCCATTTAGCAGGAAGTCGCCTCTCTTCCGTGTCAATTTGCTGTTCACAGAACGCCACTGACTGTTATATGCGTACTAATCCATGAGGAAGTTTCATGTCATGAGTAATAGCCGAATCTTGCTCATCACCGCCACCACCACCATAATAATAATAATAGTATACAATCAACCATACCGCCACACAGATATTATACATAAGAAAAAATGAAGCTGTCCCACCTTTTTTACTTTTTTGAAAAATTTAATCGTGTATATTCATTTATATATCCCTCAAATTATCACATTCGAATTTCCTCAGAAATAGAGACTCTTATGTCCACTATCTAGAACATGTAATCTTAACGGTCTAAACATTGTTGTAATCGACATATTCTAGATGGAGGGCATAGGAGTCTCCATTTCTGACGAAATTTGAATGATATATTGAAGAGATATATATGAATAAACATGGTGATTTTTGAAAAAACTAAAAAATTGTGGGGAAATAGCGCGGGGACAGTCTGATGGCTGCGCTCTAGGGCAGCACCATCAAACACCCCCCCCCCCCACACACACACACACGTGTGTGTGTGGGGGGGGGAGTATGCTCTCTAGGAGCATGTAACTTACATGTTCCCACCATTTTTTCTCATATTATTTTTATTTTTTTGAAATGGAACTGATAGAATTTAGATTACCATATTTCATTACGATGTCATTAAAAATTCAACTGAATTCTAGACTTCTATCAACTCCATCAAGACTGTCAAATTTTAACGGCCTAAATTGTGAAATGACCCCCTCCAGATGGACATGTTAGGACTATTTGTTTTACATAAATTTGAAACACATATTCTCCTTGTTACTTTAAGCAAATCCCTCTTGATTTCATTTTAAAAAATAAAAAAATATGGAGAAAAGGTGTGAGCATACTCTTATATGCTCATTGGGAGCATATTCATTTAATCATATATATACTGTACAATGGGGCTACCACCACAGGGGAACCAAGTTAGCTTCCTCCGTCTTTTTTCGAACTTTTTTATGTTATTTTCTTAAAACACGTGAGGCGATTAACTTATATTAATAAGAGGAATGTATGATTCAAAATTCGTGAAAAACATGCATTCCTAACTCGTCCATCTGGAAGGGGTCGATTTCAATAAATGGAGCTACCTCATGTTAGGTAGCCAAGTTACCTACTCTAGCCCAATTTTTTTAAATTTTTGTGGAGTTTTTAATGAATGTGGGGGATTAAGGTAGACTAGTAAGAGTAATTTGTGTTTCAAATTTCATGAAAAATAGATAATTATAATCCATTACTAATACAGACGGAATCGAGGTAGCAAGAGCCCGGTCTTGGAGGGCACGCGATATCAGACAAGTCCTATCCAACACTCATTGTATCGGTTGCTCTCGCGGCACATGGTATCCAACCAAATCGGTTCTCAACAAAAAATAGCCCACGAATAATGATAAGTAATGCAAATATATTTGGATTTAAAATATATAATATTATATAAAAATGTGTATATCGACACACATTTCGACAAGAAGTAGATGTTGAACTACTGAGAGCAAATGGTGGATAGCTCAATTATTAATAATTATTACTAATTAATAATAATTGTTTTTATATTTTATTAATACAGAAAAAGGGAAAAATTGAAAATTACAACAACTAGGACTCGAGAAGAGTCCAAGCATGATGGACTACATTGTCAACATAAAACATTTCCGCATTGAAAATTACACCATTCCTGGTAAGCCATATCACCCACAAGCCCGCAATCGGCACTAATCTCTCCACATTTGGTCGGAATCGAGAGTTCAGAAGGGATTCCCAGAAAGACAATATGCTGTTATGATCTATCCAAGCCACATCCATCGTCAATCAAAAATCTTTTACCTTTTCACAACCAAGAAACAGATGCTCAGCGGATTCCATATTCGACCTACAAAGAATACATGAGCTATCCTATGAGATAAAGATGCGAGCATGCCTCTACCTCGTGAGAAGTCTCCCATGCCTCAAGAGACATAGGAGTACCCCGATGCATGCCAGAATCTTCAACTCCCAAATTATCCTACAAACCTTAAACAAGTCATCTTGAAGTGGTTCAATTCCCCTGATAAACATATTGTTGGCCATCTTGACAGTGGAATAACCATCTTTCCACACCCAATGGTCCCTAACCAAACTGAGACCCTCAGTCCTAGAATAAATAAAATTCCAAGATAAATATTCCATCAAATGCAGAGAATCTTGCATACGTTGTTAGAGAAACCATTCGTGAAGAAGATGTCCATACCTCATTATCCTAAGAATCAACAATGCGAGCATTTTTGTCCTCTTCCAAAACAAATAAATGCAGAAAACATGAAGCCAGATGTCCATATCCCATCAATTCATCAGTCCAGAAGAAAAAACTGCAGCCATCACCTAAGCACGGATGGAACAAATGAGGAAGATATAGGAGAATCACATGAATACCCTTCCACAATGCCGATTAAAACCGTATGGGATGCAAACCACTAACATAGTATGCATCGACCCCATAGATAATATACAGAGTTTACAAATACGTCCTCCTTTTTGCCCCAAATTCTCGCAGCCATTTCAACATAAGTGTGCGGTTCATCAACAATAATCTAGGCACACCAAGTCCCTTATCATCCATGGGTAGCATCTCGTCTCCTAATCCACAAGATGCATCTCATGGCCATCACCATCAACCTTGACTCTAAAGAAACACATCATAATCTTCTCAAGCTGATTGTGAATACAAACTGGAAGAACTCTCGTTGACATAAAGAAAAAAGGTATTGCCGTCAGAACTGCCTTCACTAGAACTAAGCGGCCACCACGTGAAAGCAAGAGCCCTTCCAACCTACCAGCTTCCTTTCCAGATTCTCCACAACTGAGAGCTAGTCCACAAGGAAATGGAGATCAAAACCAAACGGTAGCCCGTGGTATCTAATCGACCTCGGATTGCAAGGGCAACCCAACTCCAAGCTACACGCTTCCACCTCCTCCTTCAGTAGGCCAAAGGGGATTATGCTTGATTTTTCTCTATTGAGCCTAAGACCGGAGAGCTCACCAAATATCTCCAAAACCAACGAAATTTCCCTCACCTCAATTACCCCACCCTCGATAAAAAGGATAGCATCATCTGCATGTTGGAGAACCAGGAGGGAGATGTCTCCCCTAGAATAACCCACCGTGAAGCAATGTGTCACCACCCGTTTCACCATACGAGGTAAAACATCCACTCCCAACATGAAGAGGAGCGGATCTAAGGGATAGCCCTGACGAACCCCCACTATGGCTGGAAGAAACCACCTTCTCGATGATCGTTCACCAGAATTGAGTAAGACGTGGTGGTCATACACCTCTTCATCCAAGAGATCGATATGTCCGAAAACCCCCTCTTATCCAGGACAGACCCACAAGAAATGCCATCTATTTTGTTTGTTTCCTCCCCCACTTCCCATTGGTCCATCTGAGAATGTTGACCACAGTCAACAGGTCTCATCCTTGCTTTTTTTCCCTTGGATCAGGTTTTGCCCCAACTTCTCCCACTTCTTCCAACCTGACCTCATCGATTCAACCATCTCTCCTCTGCCCTGATTGAACAACACAGATCAAAATCAAAATTATGGGTAATGATTTATCCCAACATATTTGCAAATCAAGCATCTATTTTTATCCCAACATATTTGCAAATCAAAATCACACATAAATCGTTCAATAAGTTTGATTTTTTGTATAATGATTAATGGGTAAGAAATTTACGAATATATAAAGCAATAATAAATAATCATAAAGTGAATCTATATTGTCGGATTTTTTATAGCAACCAGCTTAAAGGATCTACTCCCATATTAAGGCGACCATCCACAATGATTCGCATCCTTGTAATAAAAATAACCTAAATACCACCACCATGAGCAATAATAAGTTGCAATTAAGCATACACAACAAGGGAGCAAATTCGCGGCTGTTACAACAGGTGCTGTAAGGCACGGCAGCCACACGATGAGAGTCGGAACACGTGCCCGTGAACGCCATCCTATCCTCATTGAGCAGCTCCGTGTAACAGGAGAGGAGGAGCCGCTCATCACAGCTATATGCACAACTCGATATATACCAACACAATATTCTCTCGTAATAGAAACAAATCTTCAATTTATATACATCTTCAACCAGTAGAAATCAGGAAGATAGATGGAAGGAAAAAATCACTTTGTCTTCAAACCACCACACTGATTCCTACACAAAAGATATGTTTACTATCCCTTCAATCCAAACCGCATCATCGCCTGTAGAGTTTTGATCCGATCGTTCAGGCTTCGATTCCTCCATCCCTACTCGTTCCCTCTCCTTTCACGTTTCTCGCCTCCCCTTCCGCCGGCAACACCCTCGCCGTGAAAGCCCATCTGTCCGACTTCACCTTCCACTCCCATCTCCCCCTTCCTCCTCCTCCTAACGTTACACTGCTGCTACACCTCTTCAGCCCACCCGGTACCCTCCCCTCGGATCTCTCCCCTTCCACACCCCCAACTTCTACGGTCACTGCATCTCCCGGCACCACCGTGTCCAGCCGGTCTCGGCAGACGGGGCACGTGATGTGGGACTCGAGCCACATGTCGATGCAGTCTAGGTGGAAGGCGTGGCCACACACGGGGAGGAGCCGCAGCGTCTCGTGGCCCACGAACTCGCTGATGCACACGGCGCACTCCACGGATTTGGGATTTTTGAGCCGAGCCTCGAGGAGCTCCGCGCAGGTGAGGGTTGGGAAGGACTCGATGATGGAGGGGTCGAGGCCCCTCTTGGGCGCTACGGCGTACCTGCGCATAAGAAGCAGTGGTAGTGCGTCGGCGGGGCGGTGATTGCGGCAGCGCTGGATGTAGAGGGAGAGGAAGGCGATGAGGAGGAGCGCTATGGAGATGATGCCCACGATAAGGAGACCTTTGGAAGGGTGGAAGTTGGGGCGGTGTTGGGTATAGGGGTCGTAAGAGTGAGCTAGAGAAGCGTGGAGCAGGAGCAGCAGCAGTAGGAGAAGGATGGGTTTCGCCATGATGAAGGTTGAGGTCTGAAGCTCAAGACTGTGCCTATAGACTGCGTATATATGAGAGGTGAGGGTAACGGTAGCAATAGAATTGGACAACGGGGGTTCCGTATTAAGTTTAGATACCAATACAAACTCAAATACTATGAATCTGACTATTTTAATTATGATTTTTTAAGACTTGTGCTCCGATATTCTTACAAAACCCACAGTGCTGTCCTTTGGTTGATGTAATATACACCCACTAGTGAAATAATATATAGGACTACTATAATTTTGTAGAAATACACACGAGTCTAATTAATGCAGACAAAGTAAAAACTCAAAGGGATACAAGTGTAAATATATCTTTCAAATATTAAACTAATACGTCGTATAAATTAATTCCATCACTTCTATAACTAGACGTACAATGGTAGTTGGAAGTATATTTATAGTTATCTTCATATTTTAAATTTTATTTCATGGATTCGGTTATCTATGGACAATCTATATGATATCAATATTTATATATAACAAACAGAAATACAGATGTAAATGCCTAAATTTCTATGAAACTGTTACAACACTGAATAAAATGTAATTATATTCGCCTAGGTTTGTTTCCTTAATTAGTATTGTTTATTTGGAGATTGATTTATGGTATACTTTCAAACAATTTCAAGAGAATTAGCGAAAAGAACGTGAATGAGCAACAAGAAAAATGTATTCGACCCTTCCGTTGATCAGAGAATACGATCTTATCATTCCGTCCCTTCTACTCATTTGAAGAGGGGAGTCATGCCTTTATCCCTTCACAATAGTCACTTGGGACGACCATCTAAATGCTTGTCCCTTCTTATTTCATTGGATTAGATAGTCACCAGGGCTCATCCTCTTTGTCCATCAAAGGGAATGGTTATATATTAGTGGCCATTCCTTCGATGTCTCGATGAGATATCGACTCTTACACTATGGAAGTCCCTCAAAATGTCTGTCCATTCCAGTTATATCTGATAAGATCATCGTCAACGTCCGTCGTTTCTTTATAATGAAAAAGTATTGTTGCATCTGACATTCCCTTTTGATGTCTTCCATTAGACATCCTTTTGGTTTCATAAGAGGCAATAGTTGCTAGCACCCATCCTTTATGTCAATCAAAGAGGGTGGTTATTTTTTGTATATCCACTTTGATGTCTCCAATCAAACATTTGTTCTTCCACCAAGGGCGACCATTAAAATGATTATTCCCTATGATTGCATTAGGTGGGACAATTTCTAACAACTGGCCCCTCTGGCCTCTCTTGATGTGCATAGTTGTCATCGAAAATTTTGATCAACTATGAGGGGATTGTTATCACCATCCTCTTTGATCCTCTAACATTCCTTTTGATCATTAGAACAGGTGATCATGGCCATCTCTTTTGATGTGCATAAGGGATAATCCATCCTATAATATTCCCTCCATATGATCTTAAGAAAGAATGATTGTTAGTATGCACATTCTTAGTCATTTATTATAAGAGAAGGTGGAGATGATTGTCCCATGTAGACTATCAAATAAAAATAATCAAACACATTTTTTCTCATTTTCATATTCTCGAATCTTTAAAATTATCTACTCCATGTTGCAATTGTTGGACATGTGAGCCTACAATGAGCCATTATGAAATAAAAGCTATAGTAGATCTCCCCTTAATCTAACATGAAGAATATCAAATTTGTATGATAAGTTCCTTAGTAAAATTATGGTTATGTACCATGTCCATCTAGATATCATACAGCTGTTGATCCAAAGGTTGGATAATAGATGTTAGTATATAGTTGAATATCTAAAGAGTTAGATTGATGACTCAATTGCATTGTCAAGTGATTATCAAGAAATGATATCTAGCCTGAGAAAGAGATGACAATACTTACTCCAAAGGGTGGCATCCGGCCAATCTTTTGATGTAGGTCCTTTGCATAGGAATATAGATTCAGAGGTATTGAATGAGTTAAATCAAAGAGTTAACTTAGCGAGGTCGAGATAACTAAGTCCTATGTCGTATACGGCCACGTATAGGCTCCATTCTCTGTCCGAAAATAGATGTATAACTATATGTATAAATATATATATTTAACAAACCATCAGGTTAATGATGTGCTTTTCAAAAGATACAGATGTTAGTTGATATAACTTTAGGGTTTTATTATTAAGTTTCTCATTCGATCATTAGGAATTGATATCGATCATATGCTTTCCAAAAGCATATATACCTACAAAATTTGTCATGCTTTCAAAGTAACATGACTATGCATGGAATTTGGTTGGTCTCAATATCTCATGAGTGTGCTCATGTCTTCTAGTTCAGTACTGAATCTGTATGATCCCTTTGAGAGATTGTATTACTCATATGAACTTGTATACACATCATCTTGCCAATGTGTAGACCTTGATTAGGTTATCAACTTAATGATATGTCTAATGTATATACTTCGACATATAGTAATACATCTGTCTCTGATCAGAGGATGTGTGCCTATATCATGACAATATACGACGTAGATATTGGTTATCTTGATCTCATTGAGTCAATTCTTTGACCTAACTTATCTGACACCTCCTAATCTCTATTCCTATGAAGGGGACGGGCATCAAGAAGTCGATCAGATATCAGCCTTTAAAGGAAGATTGTCATCTCCTTCTCAAGCTAGAGATCCTTTCTCTACAGTCAATTGGCGGTGCTTCATGAGTCATCAATCTAACTCTTTAGATATCATCCAAGCATCAGTATCTATGATTCAACCATTGAATCAACGGATGTATGATTATTAAGATGACGATGATACATAACATTAATTGTACTAATGGACCTTATAAGTGCATTCATTCATTTAATCTCGTATAGGGAGTGAAATAAATCAATAACTTTTATTGATATATCAAAAGATTACAATAATATTTATTGTAGAATTGGTTCGCATGGAGCTCTCATGTTTAATGGCACATGTGCTCACCAGGTGCGCTCTTCCATTTGAATTTCGATAGGGGCAGCATATGGCATGATACATTTTAGTGGGCAAGCACGTGGATATGTCTAATGTATATACTTCGACATATAGTAATACATCTGTCTCTGATCAGAGGATGTGTGCCTATATCATGACAATATACGACGTAGATATTGGTTATCTTGATCTCATTGAGTCAATTCTTTGACCTAACTTATCTGACACCTCCTAATCTCTATTCCTATGAAGGGGACGGGCATCAAGAAGTCGATCAGATATCAGCCTTTAAAGGAAGATTGTCATCTCCTTCTCAAGCTAGAGATCCTTTCTCTACAGTCAATTGGCGGTGCTTCATGAGTCATCAATCTAACTCTTTAGATATCATCCAAGCATCAGTATCTATGATTCAACCATTGAATCAACGGATGTATGATTATTAAGATGACGATGATACATAACATTAATTGTACTAATGGACCTTATAAGTGCATTCATTCATTTAATCTCGTATAGGGAGTGAAATAAATCAATAACTTTTATTGATATATCAAAAGATTACAATAATATTTATTGTAGAATTGGTTCGCATGGAGCTCTCATGTTTAATGGCACATGTGCTCACCAGGTGCGCTCTTCCATTTGAATTTCGATAGGGGCAGCATATGGCATGATACATTTTAGTGGGCAAGCACGTGGGTGTGTATTTCTTCTATTAACAGAACACCCTAGTGCATTTCTTTCTCATTCGGCGCGATTCAAGCCCCCCAAACCCTTACTCCAACGACTCGTCCTCCACGTGCCCACCCTCCGACGACCCACATTTGCATCATCCGACCATGACCCACCTTCCTTTATATATTTACTACATGCTCTCTTTTTTTCATTATTTTGTTGTATATCATGTTCTTTATTCATGTTTTATGGTTTCCATATATTTTTCTTAGTATTTTTAATGCTTCAACAGGTTTGTTATGTATCATATAAAGTATATTGATATGTATTTATTATTGGATTTGTTTATTATAATCTAACATAAATGAAAATGCACATGCATGAAAGGTGCATGATAATCCACAACCAGTTTCATGTATAAAATTGTATAAGTTAAAAAAATAGAAGTACTCATTTTAATGCTTGTTAGAATATCTTGTTGTTTATTAGAAATAGGATTTGATGCTTGTTAACATATAAGCTAATTTTTTCAAACCTTGGTCCGTGTTTTTCTGTTGTAGTTGGTTGTTAGCTGATCAACGGATGGACGGGAGGACTTTGATGTTCTTGAGAAATTTAACCTTATATATATCATAATAACATATATGCAATGATCGTGCTTGTGTTTTGCTCAGAGATAAGCCAAAAAAAATCTCAAGAATATTTGAGTGTTGCCATGCACAAATGGTGATGCTCATAATCATGCACTAAAGTTCTAGAATATGGAGCTCATACAAAGCGAATAAAATTCCAACTTTTGTTGGTCGTTTGGCGGATATTAAAAACAATACATATATAATGTGTGTGCGTGTGTTATGCATACAAGTACATACCTACTTATAATACATACATATATACATATATGTAGAGAGAGGAGTGATCTTGTAATAGCAAAAAACCGTGAGAGCATGAGAGTAGTGATACTGGAATACTAGATTCAACTAGGAGAGAGAAGACAGAATTCAGTGGTCCAGAATCACTGCTCGCATGCTCTCATAGTTTTTTCCTCTCATAAGATCACTCCTATGTGTGTGTGTGTGTGTGTTGTTGCTCCTTTGGGGCAACTAACATGGTTGCGTATGTCTCATTTTCGATATTTTTTTCAATAATATCATCATGTATATTCATCTATATATCCCTCCTATATGTCATTCCAATTTCGTCATAAACATAGACTCATATATCCATCTCGAACAAGTAGATTACAATAATGTTTAGACCGTTAAAATTACATGTTCTAGATGGAGGGCATAGGAGTCTCTATTTCTGATGAAATTCGAATGTCATATTGGGGGAATATATAGATGAATATATATGGTGATATTTTTCAAAAAAAGTTGCAAAAAATAAGAGCGAGAGTAACCCCATTTTTCCTCTCTCTCTCTCTCTCTCTATACACACACACACTATCAGCTCAATGATCTGTGAGACGATTTTGAGTCATCACACTAGCAAAATTATAAATATTAATATTACAAATATACTTGAATAATTTGATGATGGACCTTAATATTTGTATTAGAAAATATATAAAAAATAATTACATTTTTAAAATATTATATAATCTTTTTACAAATTTATTTCAAAACATGGGTTGTGCTAATATTATATTTATAAATAAATCTAGTGGCAAATATATTTTTTGGATTTTATTAGTTGTTCGTTTTTTAACTTCTGCAATATCAGTTATGCTTCTCTTTTTTTAATAATATCAATCATATTTCTATATTATTACAAAATTCACAATTCTGTCCTTTTATAATATCAAGTATGCTCTTATTTTATTTTAATGAAAGGATAAAATTGTGAATTTTGTAAAAAGAAAGGAAGGCAACTGATATTGCAAAAAAAAAAAAAGAGACGTAGATGAATTTAAGAAGCTGGATGCTCACAAGATAATTCTCACATACGCAAGTCCAAACGCGCAAACACAAACACATATAAAACCAAAAGTCGTACTTGTCCCATAGCCCAAGTTAGGACGAGGTAATTATCATGAGACGACATAGATTGTGATGTCATTGATGATGTGTTGTGTTTCATACTATCACAAACTCTTTTCGTGCCCACATGTGACATACGTATTCTGCTCCAGAATAATGGCATGCTGCTTCCAATTACTGGTGAAATCTAAGAAGGGTGAGGCATCATCCGGTGGATGAGCCATGCTCACTCTTTATTAATTATAAATATAAATATAAATTGTGATACATATCCTTCTTGACGAACAATATGTCAATATATCCCATCCTATTTACTGTTCTGGGCTAAGGAGGATTTCAAATAAATTAAGATCTTAGTCTATACAAATTGCAAGGAAAGGACGCCATTGATTGCAACCAAAAGCTTCAAATATGTGGATCCCAGAAGCTGTTCGGTGAGCGGAGTGGAGAATTCCACAGCCTATCTGCAATGTGTAGTACTGCAGAGGCCGCCTGTAATGAGGTGCATTTTTCTAGCTGCTCAATCGAGATTGAGCAATTCACATGAAATCCAAGTTTCTCTTCGTCTTGACCGTGTGAGCTGCTCGATCTCGATCGAACAGCTTGGAAAATACACCTCATTACTGCCAGCCTCTTCAGTAGGATCCATGCTCTCGTTAAGGAACCACGAAACACAAGCGTCCAAGAAAGAAATTCCAGACTAAAGTTGGGCTATTTCTATTTTGTACCTTCCTCGTTTTGGCTTTTCTTGTAACATTGTGAACATAAACCTTTTTTATGTCACAAATGCCAATAGCTTGTTGGGTTAAGATCTAATAACAATCATTTACATCCAACCAAAATGTTCCAGACTAAAGTTGCCGGCAAATAAGGAAATCCATTTCGCTTGTCAGTCCATAGATGGATTATACATCAAAATATGATTAATTAAATTTATTTAAAATTCTGGAATAGCAAGGAAGCTGCAGTTCGAGGTAATATAGCCCTCTTAATTCAATCTGCATATCTAGATAGATTATCATCTCAACCTCGTCCAGATTCACAGGAAACCGGCGTAGATTGAAGAGATATATCAATCCATTTCCCTTATAATATATACACATATGCATTTCCCATCTTAGACCAGTATTACTTTTTTTTTCGAAACAATAAGAAACAAAAACAATCTACACAAGAGGGAAAGCAGGGGATCTTCGACTCCCAAGCAGTAATGCAAAGCTCAGAGCTTGTCTTGAGGGGCCGTGGAAGGGGACGGCTCTCCGTCGTTCTTGGTGTTGCTGGTGCCCTCCCCCTTTCCCCGTGGCGTCTTCAAGGACAACGTCCGCCCCAGGAAGGCCCATCTGTCGGACTTGGCCACCCACTCCTTCTTGAAGCTCCACCCTCCTCTGCTCCCTTTCGATAACGCCATGGTCGCCGACCTGTCCAGCCTCCTCCCCATCATCTCCTTCCTCACCTCCTCCGGCAACCTCAGCGTGAACCTCTCCCTCTCCTCCTCCGCCCACAAGCGTCCATCACTCTCCTCCTCCTCGTCTACTTCTATCGCCACGTGCGCCGGCGCCTGCTGCTGCTGCTCCACCTCCGCCGAAGCGGCCGCGAGATCTGAACGGCAGACGGGGCAGGTGCTGTGGGAGTCCAGCCACATGTCGATGCAGTCTGTGTGGAAGGCGTGGCTGCACTTGGGTAGGAGTCGGAGAGTTTCGGCGTCCTCGAACTCGCAGAGGCAGACGGCGCACTCGAGAGAGGTCCGGCCCAGTCTGAGCTCCTTCACCTCGGAGTAGACCATGGTGGGGAAGTTTTCGACGACGGCCTTGTCGAGACCCCGGCGGGTGACCCTGCGAGAGCGGCCCCCGGCGGCGTGGATGCGGACGTCGGGGGAGGAGTCCTCGGAGCAGCGGCGGAGGTATATGGAGAAAAAGGCGATGGAGAAGAAGGCGGTGACCATGACGACGACGACGACGTAGATGGTAACGCTGAAACTGGGGCGATAGAGATCGGGGGGAGGGGAGTAGGCCCTCTGCGCGTGGGAAGGAAGGGGATGGAGGAGGAAGAAGAAGAAGAGCAGTAGAGACGTGTGCAGACCCATATGGATTGGGGAACTGTTCCTCTGCTGTGGCACTGATGGACTGCGCTACACTATACGAGGGCATCGAATGAGATCGAAGTCCATATAATAATACGTTATATATATGGCGAGAAAGTGGTGTGTGTGTTGTTGCCAAGGGAGGATGGGGTTTCCAAGAACTGAGGGCGTGATGGCTTGTCAAAGCTTATAACACGGAAAGTTCTTAACCAAGAGTAGGCGGCTCACAGGTCAATGATGGGTTTTTCTGAACGTACATCCTCCAAATCATGTATATTTGTCGCCATGAGAGGTACGAAAGGAGGATGGGGCGATGAGCATGAGCCGGGCTGGTTTCAAGTTCGTTAAAAAATTCGGATCTTGGTCGGGCTTAGTTCAGTAAAAAATTTTTTGGGTCGGTCCAAGCTTAGGTCCGACCCAATTCCTTTGGACTGGGCTTGGGTCGGGATAACCCATCTCACAATTAGATATTATTAACTTTGACTCTTTTGTTTCAAGTTAATCTCAAATCAAGTTACACAAGCCAAAATTGATTAAAACATATACCGTAATACTTGTGAAACAACTAAAATTCAATTCTACCGAATTCGAATTTACACATGTGCACTCAATGCTAGATACCATTAATGTCCCTCATTTATAGAAATTGAAAAGTGAACCAAACTTACCTAGTTAACAATAACAGGTGCACCATATACTACATGTTAAAAAATGAGCATAAGACCCATATTGGATAAATGTACAATAATAGAAAATATTTTGATTGAAAAAAAAAATAAATATTAACAAATTCAATAATAACTAAAAGAATCTAAACCAAATACTAATTAAGGAAAATTAATTCTTAATTGAAATACATTGATCATCAACTCATGTCACACGCTTGACTTTCTTGATTTATAAACATTGTATGAAGACATGATACATGAAGAGAGTGCAGGAAGAGAGTGCACATGAAATATGTGGGAATTTTCATGCATGTAGGATATGAGAAAGGATTCGGGACCTCTTCGGGCCAGGTCCTTGGGATGGGTCGGGCTGGACGGAGCCAAGCCCGAGCCCGGTCCAAAAAAATATTAGGCCTAAATATTGGACCCAAGTCCGACCCATATTCTTTTGGGCCTGGGCCGGGCCGGCCCAGCCTAATGCTCATCGCTAGATGTCTACTGTAAGATCCTCGACTGTTGTAGTGTAGAAGATCCCAGTTGGGAAATGGATATCCCTCATAGGGACGGATCTTCTACACTACAACAGGAGATCTTACAACAGATGATCCTCTCCGGAAAGAGCATAGTCCCTTTGGACTTGTTTTGTTACTGATTTGGGCTGGGTTGGGGTACTCTCTTGTGAATAGTAGTTGTTTGGACGGTTGAGAGGATTGGAATGACAATTGTGATGTGATCTGATATTGATTATGCGTTATATTAACTTGTTTAATGAATATAATATATTTTTTATGTTAATAATCTTATTTGAATAAGGATAAAAATATTATATCAAAGAAATTGAAAAGTCAACATAAACAATCCTAATCCAGGAATGCTGGTTGGAGTTCGGGGTATGCCAAGATACCCCGGTGTACCCTAATAACCAAACAAACCCTTCTGTGCATCTACAAGAGCTTTCATTTAGAGATTACAAAGGTGAAGCAAATAACGAGGCTTACTCTTACTTTTTTCCTGGGAAGATTTTCTTTTGGCATGATAAAAGTGGGATAAGCATGAGTTATTTATATTTATCATCCTTTCGCTATTTTTGAGAATATTAAGTTAGTTTATTGCGGAATGATAGATAGTATTGTATTTGTGTGGATTGGAGAAATATAAGATCATTGTTCAAAGGCGATAAATAAAGAGAAGTGAAATAGTTTCAGGATAAGAAAATGGAAAAAGGAAAAGGATCAATCCTAGAAGTAAATATTTGCTCTTTCTTAAGAAGCAAGTGATTAGGCATTTTTGAAGAAGAAAAAACACATGGGGAGATAGCTTCAAGTTAAGCTCAATAATATGGCATGGTTTAGATGTAGAGAAGCACGATAATCAGAGGAACTTAAAGTTGTTTTTATCAAAAATTAGGTATAATAATAAGAGAGAAGAGATATAGATGGGTTGATAAGCCTTACAATCATATATTACCTTGAGCTTCATTTCCACTCCCCTCAGAAAATTAGTGATATTTATGATTTTGTTTCAATGTGATATAACATATTCTATAATGAAAGAACTTTATGACGTAATAAGCTAACTTAAGATAGATGGGCATATCAGCATTAATCATCCATCATGTCTTTGCCTACAACATTTGTAAAGTGATGCATGAAACTAAAGATGCAAGATGATGCACAGTTAGGTAAATACTTAAGCTTTAGGTTTTAGAGTTGATAGATGTGAGGGTTGCTCAAGGAAGGACGAGGTTTCATGAACTCAAGAGGGGAGTTAACGGTAGTTGAAAGTGGCGTAATTGTTCTCCTATGAGTGATGAAGGCGATGGGGCTTGGACTTCGATGGTGAAAACATGAGGGTGACAAAAAGCTAGTGAGAATGAGGGGGTACAAATAAGATTCGCATTTATCATTACAAAGGAGAAAGATGCCTGAAAGGTGTGGCGATAAACAATGTTAAACGGTTTTTGAGAGGCGAGCGGATCCTCTACAGTACAACATGGATCTGTGGTAAACCGCGAGGAGGCTCCTCCTCTGGATGTGCTGGTGATCCTCCTCTACATGTGCTAGTGGTTTCCGGCGAGGTTGAGGACGCCCAGGGAGCTTTGACTGCTCCAAACGACCTGGAGTTTCTCTAGGTCTTCAACGACATTCCAGATGGGTCACCAAGGTTAGGGCATGTACCGAAATTGTTGCCCGACTCGAGGACAACCTCCTCTACTGGTTACTTGAAGTTGGGAGCTAGGGGATGATGGACGTGGTGATGGTTCGATGAGAGGCGGCTGAGCGACCTTCGATTCGTTGAATCGGAGAGATTCGAGTTGTTGATCAAATGGGGTGATCGATGGAGAACATGGAGGGGAATCAAGTGGTATGAAAATCGGGCGAGGGAACTATCGATGGACGGAATATTTGGCCAGGATCTCAAGCTCCAGGTCAAATAGGGATTTTGAAATTACTCCTAACAACATGATTAAAATAGAAATTAAAGGCATGAATCGAAAAGAGGACTAAAATATTACCTAAGAACAGAAAGATAGGGCCTCGACGCAAACAAGTCGAGGAGGTGAAACCAGCCGGCGGAGCTCCTCCGGTGATGGAGTGGATTACCATCATAGATGATCCTCCTTGCCGATGTTATCACCAAGGGAAAGAGGTTGGAATGGATCAGAGGGGACTAAGATTGTCCGTAGAGAGATCAAACTTGGAACAATGGCGTGGGATGTTCTTAAATAGATTGGAAAAGGAGGTGACTTCGATCGAGGACGCTGCTCAGATCCATGAAGGTCGAGGATCTTCCTAGCCTTAGCGTGAATCCTAGAGATTAAATCTCCACAAATCACATGGCGCGCAAAGGCAAGCGATGATGATTTGGAGCAGATAAATGGGTGAAAATTGGGGTCTGATACTTCAAAGTTCGAGGAAGAGGCAGGGGGTCAGTTGACCCGAGTCAACAAGGGTTGGCTTCTGGTAATTCCAATCTAGAAATATTTTATTAATTTTATAAAAAAATAAGAAATTATTTTATTAGTTTTTAATTAAAAATGTAAAATGTTTGTAATTTTATATAGTATTTTATACCTATTTTTATTTATTTTTCTGAGTCTTTTTATTATAAGTTAATATTTACAAGTATAAATATAGGTAAAAATACATATGTTTTGATATTTTTATTTTTTTGTATTATATATTTATTATTATAGACATGTATTTTAGATATATTAAATTTATTTAAATATACCTTTAGGTATTTTTGTTATATTTTTATGAATTTCTATGTACACTTAAATACATATGGGTGTTTATTATATAGGTATATAAATGTATACTTATCTATGTTTTAGAGTGATTGATTTATTTTGATTTTATTTTAATAGTTTTATTTTATTATAATTATGTACATATCTTTAAAATAATATTTATAATTTTTTTAAAAAAAGATCTTGAAAAATGTAAAGAATAAATATATTGAATATAATATACCAATATATTGCACAATAAGGTCCCAAAGCCTAATTTTTGCATCTTAACTCTAAATTGGATGAAACCATTTTCATTAAATAACTTATTAATTTTATATACAATTATATGCGAGTTTGGTCAATTTTGGTATAGTATTGGAGAAGATACAAGTATGTAAAGTTTTCATTTTGGTGTTTTATTTTGTGTACCAAGAACACTATGTATTATTTTTCAGTAACCTCAATTTTATATTTTTCTTTGTAATTTTATCTATAATATTCATGTAGAGGATTTTGTTATTTAAGTTGTATAAAAAATAAAATAAAATAGATCCTAAAAAAGAAATTACTGATGAATGAAAACTAGGAATTTAAGGCCAAAATGAAAAAGTAAAGTTGATGAAATGAGGATTTATCAGCCTTCGATCAAAGGATGTGTGCTTGTATCGTGACAACTTACGATATAGGTCTTGGTTATCTCGATCTCGCTACGTCAACTCTTTGACCTAACTCATCCAACACCTCCGAATGTCTATACCTATGCTGACGACCTAGTTCAAGGGTTAAGTCCTCAATCTAACTCTTTAATTATTTGATTACTCGTAAATCAGTCTGTTGACTTAACAAGCTAAGCTGACAATCGTTGTGTTGATCAATTCTCAAATAAGCAACAATCAACCCACGATTAAATTAAGCAATAAAGCATGTGATTAAAAATTTATTATAAAGCATAATAAAATATGTATATGTGAGAGTAGTTAGAGTGTCGAAAACTGGGAGCAAACATTGAGGTAGTAATTATTAATAATTGTTTCTAATTATTAATGATTAATTTTATATTTTATTGTTTTCTTTCTTATTTTTACGAAGGTTTTTAGTTATATTTAATTTTTATTGATTTTAATTATTTTAGTTTTAAACTTATGTTTCATTATAAATTTTAAAATTTTTAACTTTCTTTTTATTTTAAAATAAAATAATAATTATATATAATAATAGATATTATATCTTATATAAGTATTATGTATTATATATGTATATCATATCTTAATATATTTATAAATAGGTTAAATATGTTCAAAATAAAGAAACTGATTTTTTTATAATTTTTATATTTTGCACTGTTGGTACTTTTTATATAAAATTTCTAATTTTATAGATTTTCAAGTGATTAAATATATAAAATAATGACTATATTAAATATACGAGATTGTTTAGGGTTTAATAAATATCTATAGGTTCAAAATAAACTCAAAACTATTTTTTATATATAATACTTATAATAAGAAAAATCACAAAAAAAAGAAATACTTTTGGTTTTCTATTTTTTTTGTTAATTTTCTAAACATGTAATTTTTAAGAATTTTTAAGAAGGTTTTATAATTTTATGGTTTTTTGTATCTAAACAAGGAATAAAATGCATGTTTTTATATTTTTATAAAAAAGAATTATGGTAAAGGCCTAAATACATTTATACATGAACAAGTAAGATATCATGAATCTATAGTTTTTTCCTAACATTTTTAAAGTAATAAAAATATTTAATAGGCACAAAATACAAGAAATAAAAATGATGCAATCCACAGGGAGTAGAATATAATTATATGAAACTATACATGCATTTAAAAAAACACTCAACGAATTTAAGGGCATACATGCAAATATCACAATGCCTCACGTGGCGCAACATGTAAGGTGGAAAGACTAAATAGCAATTACAAGAAACCTTAAGGTCCATACTATAAATAAACCTCATTTTTTACACCTAATATTATCTTAACAATATTAAAATATTATACAAAAAGGTATGGGCCTTTTAGTACTATTCACCCAAGGTGCACGTGCGTGGGTGTGTGGGCATAAATGAACGGATGCGGGCGTGCCATGTGGTTCTCAGTTATGATGGATGGCTGTAGAGGGTGCACCGATTCACGTTCAAACTATGGGCCCTGATCTAATATGGGCTTGATGCTTGATCGCACAGTATTGGGTCTACTTGGAAGAACATGGCAGAACACTTTCCATGTTACCCCTTTAATATTTAATGCTTCATGCTCTGGTGTCTACTGGCTATGTAGACCAACTCCTCAGTTTCTTGCAAGCTCGCGACAACTGTAGGGGGCACAATGGTATCCATGCCTCATCGGAGGAGGCTTGGAGAGCTCTACTTGCCACAGTGATATGGGAGTTTGTTCTTCTTCTGATCCTAGCTCTAGGTGCTCCTTTAGGGCCTTCTTCATGCATATACGACTAAGGGGATTGAGGATTATGTCCTTGACCTAAGGTTGAAGCCGATATCACATAGGGATGGCGATCAACGATGATCTCTGACAATGTGTGGCTGATGGAGATCTGATACCTCGATTCATGAACGATCGACGGTAGAGAGTGAGGGGATTTGATGAAGAATTGGATGGGGAAGGTGATGGTGTGATTTGGGGGTCAAGACAACAGGATGAGGACATCCTCGATTCACGCAGGGGGGTCCAGATCATATTCTTCCTTCCTCCATAGCTTCATTCACGCTAAACTTTCTTCTCCAACCATGTCAGAGAAGAACCCATTTAGGGCAATCACCTTCTCTACTCCACCTCTCTCCATTTCATCCTCATCACGCCACGGCATGTTTCGACTACTCGCACTTAACCCATTTTCAGACCAATTTGTCAATGTCTAGAGGATATGGAGCTCCCATTCTAGATGTTCTACTCTGACAAGGAGGTTCCATTCCGACGTTCCTGTCATCCCCATCTCTCCCCATCATGTCATGGATCTTTGCCAAGAACCCAGGAAGAGCTGAGAGGAGGGATATTCCGCTGAAGACCCATCTTCTCTGTCGCACCAAGGAGGAGTGTGGGATAGCAGATATTGTTCAATGGCACCTGATTGGATGACCCAGATGGCATTCCCGCTTCGGATCCAAACCAAGAGTCTTGATGGGATCGAGGTTGATCCTGACCTACTCGGGCCACCCACATGGCTCGAGCCATTTGCACCTATCCAATCCTCACCCCAAGCCTCCCCGCGTGTGCTCAACATGTGAACACTTGGAAAATTTTTAGCATACCTCCGCCATCTTATCATAATTGCATACATGTCCAAATCTCACATGCCTCACTTGAAGTGCCTGGAATATTTACGTGGGGGCCCTGTTGGGTTCTTCTAACTACAAATATGTTCCTGCGTACTTGGAAAATTATAGGAAAGGCCTGCTAGATTCTCGATACTATGTTTTTGCCATCACAAGGACTTGTTTATAATGTTTTATATATATATTTTTATTATATTTCCGTAAATTTTTGCACATGGACTAAAATGTTTGTATCTTGAACATGTGAACTCCTTTTTCTATTATGTTAATTTCATTTTGACTGATTTCACATCTTAAATAGTATGAATTTAATTGAAAATTTAATGTATCATGTGCTTGATATTTAAATTCCATTAAATAGAATTTGATCTAATTTGATGCATCGAATGTTAGGGAAATTGGAACTATTTTACTACCTAAGGTAATTGTGAAGGATATTTAGAATCCTTAAGCGCATCACGGAAGCATGTCGATCGCATCGTATGCAATCGGAGCAACTAGTCATACCAGATGCTAGATGCAACAGAAATTAAAATTTTAAAACTAAAGATGAAACCACATGATCACGAGAACACTTCTCAGATCGTTTCATCAAACCACAAAGTATAAGGAATACCTCTTGAAGCGTGGTTACGATCGTGAGATCCCAAACAAGAGATCCTCCTGTCTTAAGTCCGACCCACGAAGAACGCACTTGCGGGCACGATGATGAGTCGCGTCCTTCCCGCAATCTTTGAAGAAGATCCAAGCGTCGAAGGCGAAGGCAAGATGCTCTTCTTCTCAATATGCAAAGTGGACGGCCACTTGGATATTAAGAGAGAGCCTAGTCGAGAATGAGAGAGAGAGAGAGTAGTAGTAGTAGGCTTCTACAACTCTAGATGATGTACCTTGGAAGGCTACCCTAGCCCTCCTTTTATATTAGTTTAGGATCCAATGGATCTCAATCCATGGGACACATGGATCCAACGGCCAGGCTTGGTCCATGTAAAATCAATGGCTATAATTATTGTTGGTTAAAACCAACAACATTTATTTATGATTAAATTAAATATATGTTGCAACATTATCAACATACTTTTAATTTAACATAAATAAGTTAGCTAAGAGATTAATCATCATAATAAAATGGAGATAATATTACCTCCTAAAAATAAGGGGCTTTATTTCTCCTTTTTATTATATTACATTATCTCTCAATTATCACAAAAATATCCACCAAATTAATTCCAAATTAATTTGTGAATATTTCAATTATGCCATTGAAAATTATGTGAACCAAATGCACAACCCAAACTAATTTGTAAATTACATTTCCAATTAATTAATTAATGTGAATCCAATCCACACTATTAATTAACAAATGCTATTTACATAAATTCTCTCTCTTCAATATATGTATTATAAATCATATTTATAATACACATATATCATGGATAGTATTATCCACATTCTCTAATCCATGATAATTAAATCCCATTTAATTATCTTGGATAATAATATGAATCATATTCATATTATGCTTGATAATTAAATCTCATTTAATCATCAAGTCCTTCTCGCTTGGATATGCATTTCATCAAATGAATTATTCTTGAATCCTTTCAAGAATAATGTGCTTTCTCCGCAGATACTTGGAGATAAGGACATAGCGATTGTATTATCCCATGTATACTGACTTGGATATTGAGATCTTACCTCAAATCCAGATCTTACGAACCTCCCACAGATGCTTGATTAAATCAAGACCGCAAATCTAATCTTTTCATTACATCTGAATCACATTCAGACCAATGTCCAACACTTGGACTAAGATCAGATTGCTTCTCTACTGAAAGGAGTCACTAAAATCCAGACCTGTTTCATCACTCCCTCGGAATGGAAGCGTCATGGATATACAATCGTTTATGATCACATCACCCTCAGGTATTCCCAATACCTGTACATCCTGCATACTGGAAGACCCATGGTCAACCCGAAGATCAAGATCAATTTTACACTGTCTTCTTCAGGGTTTGATCACTAAGTTTCTCATTTGATCATTGGGATTTGGTATCGATCATATACTTTCCAAAAGCATATATCATACCTAGGTCTTGATCATATACTTTCCAAAAGTATATATCAAACCTACAAATTCAGTCAAGCTTCCAAAGCGAGACGACCGTGCACGGAATTTGATTCTTTCCAATATCTCATGAGTGAGCTCATGTCTTCCGGTTCAGTAGTGAACCTGTATGATCCCTTTGAGAGATCGTATTACTCATATGTCCTTATATGCACACCCACGCCCCGGTGTATAGACCTTGATTAGGTCATCAACCTATTGGTCTGTCAAATGTACATACTCAGACATATAACAATACATCTGTCTCCAGTCAGAGGATGCGTGCCTATGCTGTAACAGCATTCAACATAGGACTTAGGTTATCTCGATCTCGTTAAGTCAACTCTTTGACCTAACTAATCTGACACCTTCGAATCTCTATTCCTATGCATAGGACCTGCATCAAGAGGTCGGTCAGATATCAACCTATGTGAGAAAGGATTGCCATCTCCTACTCAAGCTGGAGATCACATCTTAACAATCATTTAACGGTGCTTGATGAGTCCTCAATCTAACTCTTTAGATATTCATCCAAGCACCAGCCTCTATGATTTAATAATTGAATCAACAGCTGTATGATAATTAAGATAGCCATGGTACATAACTCTAATTGTACACAGGGACCTTTTATGCAAATTATTTATTCTTCATTTCAGATCAAGGAATGATTTTTGCAATAACATTTATTGCATAATGGCTCGCTGTGGGCTCACATGTCCAACAATCTCCCACTAGCCCAAAGAGCCATTAATGGGCTAATCATTTAAACCCACACTCATGTGACAATCATAGGCTATTTAGAAATAGATAGGTAAGCTGATCAGTCACTCTGTTCCCAAAAGATTATGCCCTGTCCTTTTACGGCACTTGCATATCCCTAGGTAACAGTGCTCGCATCCAATGCGAATGTTGCATCTTATGCAACCAATACTCAATCTAGTCAAAGCAGTTATAGTGTCCTTGACACTATTGCTCAGTAACTATTATAACCAGTATTTCCATATTCCTTATCAGAATACCCTTATTCCTGGAGATCACTATCTCTTAAGGTATTCACAGTTAAGACCTTTTTCGATCACTATCTAAAAGTCTTAATTTCTTGAAGATAAGACTTAGAGATCACTATCTCTAAAGCCTTGTCATCTTTGAAGATTTTGTTATTACTGCAATCAAGTGTTTTCTCTCCATAGTAGGATTAGCAACACTTTACTACTCCCACTGCATGGCAGATATCTGGCTTTTGTACACATCTAGCATACACTTAGCTTCTCGTAACTGATGAACAAGTTCAAGCAGTTCTAGCATTCACTTCCTCAACTCTTTGAGGTGCTATCCCTTTAGATAGGTCAGTACCAAATCTTAAGGGAAGGAAGCCTTTCTTGGAATTTCCAAGAATGGAACATGTCCAAGGTGCACTACAAATGTGACAGTCCCAACATCATCTTTTCTTTGCTTTTGAACACCTTCAGAACTAAGATCTAAGAGGTATTCTTGAGATCATATCTCAAGGTATGGAATAGACAGTCTATAAAACACTTATTATCATCCTTATATCATTTCAAATGATTAGGATATTATCTACATTTAGCATGATGAACACAATGGCACTCCCACTAAGCTTCATATGGTTCATCAAGATTCTATTTGAAATCATAACATTTATAATTTCATCAAATCTTATGTTCCAACTACAAGAAGCTTATTTGAGTCCATAGATGGATTTCTTTAGCTTTCACACCTTACCTTCCCCAATCATGAAGCCCTGGGGCTACTTCATGTGAATGTCCCCAGAGAGGTATTCTTTAGAGGAATGCAATATTGACTTACATCTTAAAGATGCAACAGTCAAGTTGTGTAGCTAGGGTTAGCAATATTCTGATGAGTTTAAGCATGGTTACCGAAGAGCAAGTCCTCTTCTCTTACGGTGTGTAGCTTATGGCTACGAACCGAGCTTTGAAGGTCTCTACCTTCTCATCAGGTTCCCTCTTTTCTTGAAGATCCATTTACTCCTTAATGAGTCTAACCCTTATAGGTGGATCCTCTAGGGTCCATATACAACATTTATATATGAAGTCTACTTTAGACTTTATTGCTAATTTTCATCTTTCCATGTCATGATCCTCAGGAGCTTCATCACATGAAGTCCGATCATTGTCAGACTTGACTGACACATGGAATACATCCTCAAACTCATTTGAAGAGGTATTAGTGCTTCATCTTTAATTATCCTTTTAGTTCCCGATTTCAGGAGCCTCATTATCTTCTCAAGATTAAATGAGTTCCTACACTTCATTTTCATCTTGATTCTCAAGAGAGTCATCCTCTAAGAATCATATTCTCAAAGATGAGATCTTCTAAGAATCTCAAGGTCATAAAGTAGATATCCAATACCATCCCTTACTATCCTAATGAAGCAGCACTCTCAAGTGTTAGATTCCAACTTGCATGCATGGAACCTTATTAAGGATATATAATGTAGCCTCTACTACACATATATACCTTGAAACTAAGGGATAATTATGCTAAAATTCATCATTGATCAAATCATGTCACACATGATCCAATTGTATCTCCCTACGACTCCATTGAGTTTAGGTATGTTAGGAGTATTGAGATAGAAATGATATTCATATCTTCATAAGGTATTCTTTGAATTCATCTAATAGGTACTTGCTACCTTGGTTAGATCAAATTCATTTGATCTTCCTTCAAACTTTGGTTCTAAACCAAAATTGTGAAATCTTTGAACATTTCAAAGGTTTCTCAAGTGAAGAGAAGAAATCTCATATCATACATGATCATCAATAGATATCACATATCCATAATGTTCACTATGATATAGATGATACACATACATCAATATGTATGAGATCCTGAATACCTTGACATCTTACACATTTCCTAAGAGAAGGGTGTATTGGACATTTTTCGAATACAATATTCACAAGTGTGTAAGATTTGAAATTTAGACATTGTAAAGTTTCATCTCTTACTAGTCTATTGATCAAATCAACTGACATATGTCCAAGACTTGATGCCAGATCATCGTCAAATGATCTTCATTCTCCTATTGATCTATCAAGGTTTAATTTTCACTATTAGAAATCTTAATGAACAATTCATTGATTTTTCTAATTTTATGGAGTCCACTAGATGTTAGATTACTATCTGAAATATATCCATCATAACTCCTTATGATAGTTCTATCTCAGAATTCATGTTTATTTCTAACATTTAGAAACAAACAATGAGGTTATTCTAATATCTAGGTCATAGAGACATTCTCTAAGACTAAGGGATCTCCCACTGAGAATATGAAGTCCATCTATCCAATAGAGATTGTCGCAACAATTGCACCAACATCCATGTAGATGACTATTAAACCTTAAGATCAAATATCTAATCTTCTAATATATATGCAACCAATTGCAAATGTCATTAGAAGATTGGGATACAATTATCAGACTTTATCTTATGAAATAATAAAGTCAGAGACAATGATTATGTGTAGATTATTCTGATGCTCTATCTGAGTCCTTCACCAAGGATTTTAGACAGACTTGATAGTCATACTATCAACACATCAACTTATTACAGTATTGGCATTCATCCAACTCTTTGGATGTCACATGGAAGTCACATAAATACAATCAACTCTTTGACTTTCCTTCTCACATGGGTCCAACCCATGCTTCCACTGCGCTCTCTTAATCTATAAACCACCATTTCTTAAGACTAAGGATCTGTTATGTTAAATTCAAAAGAATTCAATGTAAGAGGATTTCAACATTTATAGATGCTTCATTAAATTCATACAATATGAATATCATGAAGCTTCATGAATGACTTGAGTATAGATAGTAGAATGATGACACTCATCATATCTACATTCATCTTAACTCTTGGAGACTTAGGTTCAGGTAGGTATTCATTTTGAATACATCATCTCTTTCGAGCCACCATTCTGCATAATGTAGAGAACCATGTCATTCATGATTAAATGTCTAGAGCATATATGTATGCCAGAATATCTTCTCAGATTTTATAAGGATTATTTGACAATTGCGATCATCATCGACATGTCACTTCCAAAGTACACTCGATGAAAGATCAAGACTATAGAGACATACAAACCCTAAGGTGATGTCTTATTGTCTTATTTAATTGTCCTTCCTCATTATGTTGAGGGAACTTGCACACTGCAACCACATACATTATGTGTCCAATTGCAAGTACAATATCTGGATCATGAGTCCAATCCAAGATATTTTACTGGTTATTATTGAGTATAACATTGAGTGAGTTTAATGAAGGATTATCTGAAATAAGAAATTTGCATAAGGGTATATATAATATATATACATATTTTACTTTGATTTAGGAATTTTTATATCAAAGTTGTCTTGCCTTGTCAACACTGAAAGTTTATTCCCCTAATCACTTTCAATGTAAGAGATATTCTTACCATTATATCTCTAGCAAGATCTGGGATCTCCTTTCCTATCTTCGTTGCATCCCAATAATATGAGAACCTACAACTCGGATAAAAAGAAGCAGGAACACATTCCACCTTGCAAGTCCAACTTGCATCTCCCAATTCGGTCTTTAACACCCGGGTCCATCACCCCTAAGATGATGTTGACCCGTCATTAATTGAACCAACCGTCAACATGCTTAATACTCGCTATACACAATCCAATATCACCCCAATAATATGAGGATCCGATATTGGGGTCACTACATATACGGCCTTACTCTTTCGAGAAGCAAAGAACCCAATCCAATTAAATCATATATAGGATCTGTCACTTCGGACATGTGTCTCCTATACACAACAACTGGCGGCGGAATCCTTTGCCTTGATGGGAGACCATGGATGTCACTTATGTGATCCTCCATCACATATTCAAATTGTAATTAATTATTGTGAATCATATTCACATAATTAATTCTTCCAAGGGAAATACACATCTATTCATAATAGAGTGTTTATTGGATATAATTAATTTAATCAAATTAAATTAATTAGCAATCCAATCATCAATCAACAAACATGTCTTTTACTTGAATAGTAGGTATATTCTCAAAGTACGTATTATTTGAATTTTAATAATTAGAAAAATACAAATTGACTTTCTCCGGCATTATACAATCCCTAACCGCTGTCATGGCCAGTACCGACGAGAGTGGGACGGACCACATACGTTGCAACCCGCGACCGCAATGCTCTCCGACTAGGCACCATATCCACCTCGAGAAAGGATAATACCAGAGAGATCATCATGTACTTTGAGATTTTCATCGGTTTTTCAACCGAAATTATACCATATAATATACATCAAAACAAATTTGATTATATTATAAGGAGATTTGCTAAACAAATCCCCAATCCTATTCAAGCAAGAGGTTTTTCATGTAAATGTTGTCCAACAACTATTGTAGGATAAACTATGGTTTTTCATGAAATCAATGTTTGTTGATGAACCAATGATCAAGATCTATTATCTCATCATTGTGGTTTAGGCAAATGTCATTCAATGAAATAATTATCTCTTTAAATATTTCATAAATATTCATCACTAATTATTCCAGAAAATTAACAATTAATTTTCATCATGATAATTGAATGACTTATCACAAGGTTCAAGATCAAAAAATGTTAATTTCCAGCAGTGACCCCCAATCACTAAAATTAACTTATCTTGATCAATTTAAATCCCAAAAATGCAAACTCAGTTTCCTAAGATTGCCTATTTGATTTATTAAACAATTCAAGTGATAATTCATGAATTTCGAGGCGGATTAAAATCGTAATTATCTCTTTAATCACGTTAAAGCCGCAGTTCCCGCAACAGTGGATATAGGCATATTCAAAGATCCATATCTGAGCAAATGAAGTCCAAATTTTAAAAACTCAAATCCTATGGTTTCCTTAATTAATGGAGAACAAAATACAATTGAAAATTTCGTGTTTAAATATTTTAAACAGTACTGAAAAATTCAATTAGACAGAGGTGCAAAAATTGAAATGCAGTAAAAATTTCGCAACCCTTTCAAGAACCAAATCGTCTAAGGTCTATGGATCATATCCAAAACCTTATTCAACCTGGCTCTGATACCACTTGAAGGATATTTAGAATCCTTAAGCGCATCACGGAAGCGTGTCGATCGCATCGTATGCAATCGGACCAACTAGTCATACTAGATGCTAGATGCGGTGGAAATTAAAATTTTAAAACTAAAGATGAAACCACATGATCACGAGAACACTTCTCAGATCGTTTCATCAATCCACAAAGTATAAGGAATACCTCTTGAAGCGTGGTTGTGATCGTGAGATCCCAAACAAGAGATCTTCCTGTCTTAAGTCCGACCCACGAAGAATGCACTTGCGGGCACGATGATGAGTCGCGTCCTTCCCGCAATCTTTGACGAAGATCCAAGCGTCGAAGGCGAAGGCAAGATGCTCTTCTTCTCAATATGCAAAGTGGACGGCCACTTGGATATTAAGAGAGAGCCTAGTCGAGAATGAGAGAGAGAGAGAGAGAGAGAGAGTAGTAGGCTTCTACAACTCTAGATGATGTACCTTGGAAGGCTACCCTAGCCCTCCTTTTATATTAGTTTAGGATCCAATGGATCTCAATCCATGGGACACATGGATCTAACGACCAGGCTTGGTCCATGTAAAATCAATGGCTATAATTATTGTTGGTTAAAACCAACAACATTTATTTATGATTAAATTAAATATATATTGCAACATTATCAACACATTTTTAATTTAACATAAATAAGTTAGTTGAGAGATTAATCATCATAATAAAATGGAGATAATATTGCCTCCTAAAAACAAGGGGCTTTATTTCTCCTTTTTTATTATATTACATTATCTCTCAATTATCACAAAAATATCCACCAAATTAATTCCAAATTAATTTGTGAATATTTCAATTATGCCATTGAAAATTATGTGAATCAAATTCACAACCCAAACTAATTTGTAAATTACATTTCCAATTAATTAATTTATGTGAATCCAATCCACACTATTAATTAACAAATACTATTTACATAAATTCACTCTCTTCAATATATGTATTATAAATCATATTTATAATACACATATATCATGGATAGTATTATCCACATTCTCTAATCCATGATAATTAAATCCCATTTAATTATCTTGGATAATAATATGAATCATATTCATATTATGCTTGATAATTAAATCTCATTTAATCATCAAGTCCTTCTCGCTTGGATATGCATTTTATCGAATGAATTATTCTTGAACCCTTTCAAGAATAATGTGCTTTCTTCGCAGATACTTGGAGATAAGGACAGGACGATTGTATTATTCCATGTATAGTGACTTAGATATTGAGCTTATCTCAAATACAGATCTTACGAACCTCCCACAGATGCTTGATTAAATCAAGACCGCAAATCTAATCTTTTCATTACATATGAATCGCATCCAGACCAATGTCCAACACTTGGACTAAGATCAGATTACTTCTCTACTGAAAGGAGTCACTAAAATCCAGACCTGTTTCATCACTCCCTCGGAATGGAAGCGTCATGGATATACAATCGTTTATGATCACATCACCCTCAGGTATTCCCAATACCTGTACATCCTGCATATTGGAAGACCCATGGTCAACCCGAAGATCAAGATCAATTTTACACTATTTTTTTCAGGGTTTGATCACTAAGTTTCTCATTTGATCATTGGTATTTGGTATCGATCATATACTTTCCAAAAGCATATATCATACCTAGGTCTTGATTATATACTTTCCAAAAGTATATATCAAACCTAAAAATTCAGTCAAGCTTCCAAAGCGAGACGACAGTGCACAGAATTTGATTCTTCCCAATATCTCATGAGTGAGCTTATGTCTTCCGGTTCAGTAGGGAACCTGTATGATCCCTTTGAGAGATCGTATTACTCATATGTCCTTATATGCACACCAACGCACCGATGTATAGACCTTGGTTAGGTCATCAACCTATTGGTCTGTCAAATGTACATACTCAGACATATAGAAATACATCTGTCTCCGGTCAAAGGATGCGTACCTATGCTGTGACAACATTCAACATAGGACTTAGGTTATCTCGATATCGTTAAGTCAACTCTTTGACCTAACTAATCTGACACCTCCAAATCTCTATTCCTATGTAGAGGACCTGCATCAAGAGGTCAGTCAGATATCAGCCTATGTGAGAAAGGATTGCCATCTCCTACTCAAGATGGAGATCACATCTTAACAATCATTTAACGGTGCTTGATGAGTCCTCAATCTAACTCTTTAGATATTCATCCAAGCACTAGCCTCTATGATTTAATAATTGAATCACCAGCTGTATGATAATTAAGATAGCCATGGTACATAACCCTAATTGTACACATGGACCTTTTATGCAAATTATTTATTCTTCATTTCAGATCAGGGAATGATATTTGCAATAACATTTATTGCATAATGGCTCGCCGTGGGCTCACATGTCCAACAAATTGATCTTTTTAGGGACATATTTTTGTGCTTATATATTAATTTGCATGTCATTCATCTTGTCTCATTTTGTACTTAATTAACTTTCATGAAGCCATGAAAGATTGCATTCTATTCATGCATCATGAATTGCATCATATTGTATGCATTGTTTGTTGACCCAGAAAGGTTGATAATCACTTAAATTAGGTATTAATATTTGAGTAATCATTAAAGTAGATTATTTCCCTGAGTTTGATCCTGGAATTCTCATGTTAAATATTTTGATTAAATCGAGCCCCTCCTCACATCCTCACAGAGATTATTCTAGCCTGGTTTCGGATAGATCGCTAATATTATTAATAATGCACTTAATGTTTTATCAGTAACCAAATCCACATGGTTCGGACGAGATGGCGTTGTGTAACAACAGGAGGTCGACCGCCTCATGCAGGACATGAGGAACATGCAACGAGATCTTTAGAGATCACACGAAAGGGGAAGACCAACTGATGGACTCCCTCAAGCATAGTCATTGATTGTTTGAACATTATATGATTAGAACTTTTACAACAAGGGAAGATGAAGCAAGCATGCAACAACTGCAGTTTTTTATGCGACGGTTGATTATCTGCCACAAGTATTATTGTGTAATACTGGCGACGGACATCGATCGTGGCCGCCGCTAATGTTATCAAATACTTGCGGCGGTCGGTTACACTGCCACAATATGAAAGATCCACCTCAATTCCATATGAGTACTTGTAGCAGGGTTACATTTGTGGCGATTGTATATTGCAGCGAACGTCCTAAAGTCGTTGTCAATATTATTTTCGATGCACATATTCTTGACTGTGTTTTTGCGATGGATAACAAACAGTCCTAGCGGACTGACTGTCGTAAATGTCCATACAATAACTGCAGGATAAACTTTGAGAACACGAAAAAATAGCAAAATAATACGAACATTGAAATGAATGAGTACAATTATTACTTGCTCGCATACCATGTAAAAGCATAACATAGAAAAAAAGGTGAATCATCAAAAATATGAAACATTGAATTATCGTGGAACCCTACAGCATACGGAGTGGCATGAAATAATGGGAGAAAGCCACAAAAAATCAAAATAAGAAGATGTGATATATCAGTTTTTAATTATTTTTGTGAAAGAAACAAACAACTAAATCAAGTCCGAAATATAAGGATAAGAAGGGACTTAATTAAAGTATGATTCATGGAAATCAGATTCAAAGCGAATCTTATTATCAATGTATTGGGAGGACAAGGAAAAGAAAAGATTTAATGAATTATTTATCTGAAGATAGAAGATATCAACTATGTAATCAGTAAGGGACTCTGTCTAATTGAATCTAACTGTCATAGTAGAAAATGCATAAACATCATTTACATGGGACCAAACAAAGAAACCATTTCAAATATATTTTGCCTTCTTACATGATCATAGGTAGATTGTATTTATGGCATGGTTTTATATAATCTTTCACTAAACAAATTGGGAATCTCTTTATTAAATTTCATTCAAGAAGATGCCTAACTCATTCTACACTACAACCAAGTATACAATGGGCAAACAATGCCAAACGTCCTATCTAAACACAAGATCGTCCCATCTGGTCGGAGGGGATGATCAGACAGTCGCCCTTTATACATGCATCTCATCTGCAAAGAGGATAGACCGACGATTGCCACTGTCCCTTCCTTGCAACTTTGATGAATGATGGTTAACTATGTAGAATCAAAAGAGACAAGTGAGACTAACTCGCGCAATGGAGAAGGGACGAGCACTTAATGGTATTGGACGGGATGGTCACAACCGTCTCCAATGTCCTCCACAACGCGATACCAGAAGGACAGCCGTAGTCGTCCCATCTACCATGTGTATTAGGGACAATTACGACCATCCCATATGGTTCATTCGAGCCATCATCTCCACATATATCTTTTAATGAGGGAGTCATGATCGTCCCTTAACTTATATTGGACTTGTAATGGTGACAGAGGACTTGAGGGGACTAATAGGGTGGGATTGCACATATCACAAAAAGTTTTCTCGTCTTTGCGCATCCATGCTTAAGATTTTTTTTGCAAACAAAACATGTTTCTTGGGATGCAAGCTACTAAAGTCTCTATTGATAGTCAGAGAAGAAAAATATATATAATCATTTTAAAAAATATATATTCTTCATACAAAAATATTGATTTCAAAATCTCCAATGATGGTGACCTAGGCAAGTAAATGGAGCATTCATGGCTGACTTTGATAGTTTCTGGGAAACCTTATAACCGTGTTTTTTTAGTATGATCATCTATATAAAAAAGTTATAATGGAGTGATGATTTTCCTTTAAAATATAACGACAACAAAATTATCCAATTCTACCACACCTCCACGCAATCAAGACAAAAGGAGTACGAGGAACTCCAAAGGCTTGTTTATATGCACAAGGGAACAAAATGACTGCAATTTGTGCGTAAATAATCCAAAAATTACAACATAGAAAGCAAAAGAAAAAAATTCATCTAACAAAAGTAGAGGACGACAGCCTGATCATAGCTTCAACTTAACCTGTTTAGATTTTGTCAACAGATTTAGGGATTTTTACCCGGCAGATCATATAATCTTTGTCAATGACCTTTACGACATTTGAAACATCGTAATTCCTCTCTCACCCCCGTAAACTTGTTCCGTCTTACCCCACGAACCTTATCATTAAATTGACACATCCATAGTTAACTTCCTTGAGTTAGAAACGAGTTAATCTAACCACTCCATGATCGGACAACTAGAATTAACAAAGGGAGCTTTACAGGGGCAGGGTCACGGGAATCGGGGGGGGGGGGGGGGGGGGTGCTTTCCGCAGCGGAAGGGGGGGGGGGGGGGTTCTCGCAGGGTCGGAAGGGCTTCGACCGACGACAGGAGGCTCGAGCAGGGGAGGCCGACCGACGAGGGAGGGGGGGCTTCGACCAGGGGTGGTGACGGACCAAAGGAGGGGAGGCGACTTGTTCAACTGGAGGTGGATGGTGGGAGGGAGGGGCAGATGGAGGTGGAGGATGGGAGGGAATGGCAATTCTAGTAAATTTGATAAATAAATTGGGTATAGTATAAATGAAGATAACAGAATCCGATTGGTTTTAACAGTTAAATGGATGTGATTAACCACATGGTCTGTAGGATAAAGGTTAACAAGTTTACAGGAGTGAGAGATGAATTACGATGTTTCAAAGGTCGTAGAGGTCATTGACAAAGATTATAAGTCTAAAAATCCCATAGATTTAGTCGGAATCAAACCCTAACAAGTTGTTGATACAGTTTCCTTCAATAACAGCTCATAGAGAAGCTGCATCGAATTTCCTATGGAATTAAAAGTAGGGAAAAAAACCTGGTTGTTATTAGTTACGATGGAAAATAGTATATAGGTCGTTTTTGATAGATGGAACTTCCTGGAGCCTTCCTCCTAATTCTCTTGTATGTGTAACTTGCATAACAACAAGTTCTTATCTTTGATTTTTTTCTTTGGAGCCACCTAATTACGTCCCTGTCCTCTCCGGACCAATGCAGTTCTTTTTCTTGGTTTCGTGCACATATTTTCCTCGTCGACTGCGACATATGAACTGAAACACGTCTATCTGTATAATTGGACAGTGCCTTTGATATTCTCCTGACAATGGATTCAAGTGATTACCTCAGAAGAAGATAATGTGTAAATCCATATCCATGATATGTTTATCCATGTGAGAAACTACTTTCTGTGAATATTACCTGATCTTAATCATATGAGAGAATAACTGACATCACCTTGGTCAGATGTATAGACAAACCATTTGTCTTTAGTTAAATCATTATCTAATTATCTTAGTCGTTGCATATTTAGGTTTGATGCTGTATCAGAAGAAATGCGAGCGGATCGTCTGCAGCTTTGCAGAGACCTGCTGTAAAGGCCTGCTGTAAATCGTCACTGATCACTACAAGGAAAACAAGTTGTGGTCATAGAACTATGGCCACGGATATAGGATTTGTGGCCACAGAATTGGGCTCTGGCCACGACACGTCGTGGCCAGTAGCCGTAGCTACAACTCTCGTCGCGAGAGTTCTCTAGCCACGAATATGCCGTGGCCACTACAAGTGGCCACAAAATTTACCGTGGCCACAACTCTTATATGAAGAATTTGGCCACGGATTGTGGCTACGAGAAACTAGTGGCCACGGAATTATCGTGGCCACAAGTTTCCGTAGCCACAATCCGTGGTCACAACTCATTTTTCTTGTAGTGGATCCTGGGCTGCAAGATCGAGCGGCTCACACGAAATCCAATTTTTTCGGAGCTTGAGTTGGTGAGGACTTACAGCAGACATCTGCAGTACTGTAGAGGATCTGCTCTGCAGAAGAAATTGGCAAGTTGACGATGATACATATCAGCACACTGCACAACACCAAGGAAGAAACCACGGACTTGTCCAAGACTATTGATACGGAGCATTTATTCCAATGATGAATTTGTTATTAAACCAAGGAATTCCTATACATGTTCATAATATTAAGGTAATTTACATATTAAGTCCTCATCTATGATCCTGATCCAAAAATAAATCCTCATCTTTCAAAAGTTATAATCTGGATCCCGAAACTGTTTTCTAAACGGTATCGTTAAAACAAACCTTCCATATTGACAAAATCATCCATGCAGAGAACATCCACTCACCCGACCTCTTCTTCTGTCTGAAACCACAAGCCTTCCCACAAAACCCCCATCTCTTCCCCCGATGTCTTCTTGCAGTGACGTCGTACCCTTTCTCACTTAATATGTGTTATCTAAACAACATCCAACAGAAAGTGCAACATAATGATGCTTTTTTCAAAATCTTTCACTAAATCAACCATTGTTAAATATATAATAACGATATTATTCATTGTTATATATATATGAAAATGACATTTTCAGAATTTTAATTAACTCGCTAAATTTTAAACTTAAAATTAGCAACCATTAGCACATTTTTTTATAAATAGCAATAGATAAGTGTTGCTATATAGACTGTCATTAATGATATAATGTCAGATACGATATCTTCCATTGATGGACTTAAGCATAACCACAAGAGAGAATGTTTCATCATAGTCGATGCCTACTCTCTGTGCGTAGCCCTTGGCTTTGAGCCGTGCCTTCAAGGCATATAGTTCCACATCAGGTCCCTTCTTTCTCTTGAAGATCCATTTAAACCCAATGAGTTCTACCTCTTTAGATGGATCCTCTAGGGTCCAAACATCATTCTTGTGCACGTAGTCTATTTCAGACTTCATTGCTAGCATCCATCTATCCATGTCATGATCCGTGTGTACTTTATCAAATGAAGTTACATCATTAACAGATTCTCATGACACATGGAATCTACACTTTTCAGGTGGTATAACCTAATATGGGCATTTCATCTCCATTTACTTCTTCAGTTTCTGGTTCAGGACGCTTAATATCCTTAGGGATTCTGTGAATTTCTTTCCTTCATTCTTGTCTCGACGTTTAAGGAAGTCATCCTCTAAGAATTTCACATTCCTAGAGACAATTATTTTTTGAGTCCCAAGGTCATGAAGTTGGTATAAAATACCATTCTTTACGTACCTAATGAAGTAGTGCTCTTTAGTACGAGATTCTAGTTTACTTGCGTCCATGCTTGACAGGAACCAAGCAACCACAAATCCTCAATTGTCTAACACTTGTCTTGGTTCAAAACCAAAGCTAATGAAGAGTTTTGGGTACAAATTTACAAAGAATCTCATTAAGGATATTTATTACAATATCTACTGCATATCCCTAGAAACTAAGATGTAAATGTACTTTACTCATCATTGATCGAACCATGTCCATGATGGTCATGTTGCATCCTTCAACAACACCATTTAGTTGGAGAGTTCTAAAAGGAGTGAGATTGGATACAATTTCTCTCTTTAAGGTATTCATTGAATTCATTTGAAAGGTACTCGTCACCTCGATCAGATCGAATCTGTTTAATCTTGATTTGGTTCTCAACTAAAGCCATGTACTCTTTGAACTTTTCAAATATTTCATATTTATGAAGTAATAGGAAGATAAACCTATATCACAAATGGTCATCAATAAACATCAAATAATATCAATATTATTTCAAGTTGTGGTACTGAAGGGACCACATATACTGATATATATTAGGTCAAGCATACCCTCGCATTATGTATCCTTATTTTAGAAGGGTGCTATGATCATTTTACCTTGAATACAATGTTCACATGTATGTAAATTTAAACCTGTATAAAATCTAAGGGTCCATTTTGTACCAATATATTGATCCTATCTATAGAGAAATGACCAAGCCCTTGATGCAAATAAATGATTTCCATCCTCTCTAAATCTTTTAGGATTTTTTAATGGTGGTAACAGTCATGATAGATTCATGACTACATAATTCAAAGAGTCCACCATGGATTAGAAAACCATCTGTAATATGTTTACTATAAGGACTTATGATAACACTACAAGAAAAATGACTTGTGGCCACAGAATGTGGCTACGGAAACTTGTGGTCACGATAATTCTGTGGCCACTAGTTTCTCGTAGTCACGATCCGTAGACAAAGTCTTCATGTAAGAGTTGTGGCCACGACAAGTTATGTGGTCACTTGTAGGGGACACGGCATATTCGTGGCTAGAGAACTCTCACAATGAGACTTGTAGCTACAGCTACTGGCCACGACGTGTCGTTGCCAGAGCCCAATTCTGTGGCCACAAACCCCATATCTGTGGGCATAGTTCCGTAGCCACAACTTGTTTTCATTATAGTGTAAGTTTACAAGAATGAATATCTATTTCTAACTAACTTAGATATAGATAAAAAGTTCCTTCTAACATTTGGAACATAGAGACATTCTCTAAGTAATAAGACTCTCTCATTAGATAATGATAATTTGCACATCCCGGCGGTGATTACCGCAGCAGTTGCATCACATCCCATCTGGTGACTATCTCTCATTCATCAAGATTTCTGATTTCCTGAAATAGATGCAACAAATTGCATATATGAACAGACACACCCAAATCTATGAACCAACTACCTTCTCATCCTATGAGAAAATTGATTTCAATGATGATAGTAGATATTATACATTTCAGAACATTATCTTTATTCTTCTTTAAGTTTTTTAGATAATCTGTACAATTTGTTTTCCAGTACCATGGCTTTTCGAAGTGATGACAAACATTCATTTTATTGGATGTCAGATGTGTGGAAGCTCGAAAGGATGAGTCGACACTTTGACTTTTCCTCTTCACCTGTTGGGCCAGACCTTCTGACTATGCTATATGCAGTTCACATCTCTAAACATCTCTTTTAGATTTAGCATTCTATCACGGGCATTCTCTATGTCCATATGTTGCTTCTGAAGCACATTCGACATAGACCTCAAAATATAACATTGAACCAATGAGTGACCCTCATCGTATTTTTCATTAAATTTTATTTCTTCCATTGATACAGGATTCACATGCTTATTCTTAGTCAACATATATCTAATCCTTTTTGCATAGAGAACAAGTTCCAAATTTTAGAGCCAATCCAAATATTTGCTTCGGTCAATTGGTTGAGCTTTCAAAGCTTGCTCAAAGGGTTCATGGATTTCATATATGAGATTAAGAAATAAACTTATTAGAATGTATAAATAATTATTTATTCAAATTAAATTATTTAATTAAAGAATTTTAAATCAAAATTATCTTATTTTTTAATACTTTGAATGTAAATTCCCTTATTAAACTTTCAAAGCAATGGATATATTACTATTATATCTCTAACAAGATATAAGATGTCCCTTCTATCTTTATTACACCCCAATAATATGAGAAAATGTAACTTAGGTGCAAGAAGCAGGAACTCATTCCGCCTTATAAGCCTAACTCGCATTTTCCAATTCGATGTTTAACACCCGAGCCCACGACCTCTAAGGTGATGTTAACATGTTGTTAATTAAACCAACCACCAAAATGAATGACACTCACTATACATAATCAAATACTGTCTCAATTATTTAAGGAATAGTATTGGGATCACTGTGTATACGACATGTCTCTTTCGAGAAGCAAAGAGCTCGATTCATATACGCTTGTATGTTGGAACTATGATTTCGCATAGGCGTTTCTGTCATACAATCCATGGCGATGGAATCCTTCACCTTGAGGGGATATTAATGTCATTTTATGATCATCCAAATCCATTCAAATTTTAATTATCCATTTTGAATCAAATTCTTATGATCAATTCTTCCAATTGAATTTCAGTTCTATTAATAATATACTATTTATTCTAATTATATTTTATTAATTTAATCACATTAAATTAATTATCAATCCAATTCAACCAACAAATAATTTAAATTACTTGATATTACTATATAATGTACACCCTTGTATAGTACAAATTTATTATTCCAAATAATTGTTTAATGTATGCATAGACTTCTCATGCTACCCTTCCTTGAAACAGATCCTACCATGTCATATAACTTAGGCTAACATGAAGCGCTTTCATTACAAATATGACACATGGTGCCAATTAAGTAACGCATTAGCATATCCAAGCTTAGACATCATCATTGTTCCAATTCGAGACAATACAATTGGTACAAATTGCAAGAGATTTTATCGATCTTTAGACAATATGTGATACTATATAATAATAACTCAGAAAATTATGTATCTTAAATATTTAATTACCCCTAAATTTTTAGTCATATCATGCAAAGAAGTTAGTTTTGCATGTAAAAATTGAACTACAACTATTGTAGTTTCGAATTAGTTCTTGGCATGAGGCATTCATTCAATATAAGTTGATGATTTTCAAATATTTCTCTAAATATATGAAACATCATTTAATTAGAGTAAATTCATAATTTCCATGATTACTATTGAATGATAAACACAATATATCTACAGTGTCGTTGCAGCCCGAAAAATACCTCAACAAAAAATTATTCAATTCTTAAGCCATAATAAATAAAGAAAATGTAGTAAGAGAATTTTTTATTTAATTTACTTGTATAGCGTACAGGGACAAACTCAGGGAGGCTACAGAAATCCTGAGGATTTTTCGATTCAATGAAGAATCAATGGAAAGAAACAAGGGATGTCTATGAACACTAATCTTGGTTTTTTGTGTTTTTAAATTTTGTATTTTATTTGAAATTTTAATTTATATTTTTATTTGGTTTTCTAAATTTATTTTAGTTCTGCAAAATATTTTCAAAATAAATCAAAAATATAAAATAAAATATAGAACACAAAATGATTTTTTTTGGATTTTTAAAATATCAAATAAAGTCAAAAGCAGATGAAATATATACATCATGAAAGATAGATTTTTTATTTTCTAGAAAGATATTTTATCATTTTTGGAATTTTCTCTTAATTTTCGTGACTTTTTAAAGTTTTTAAATGTTTTTTATTTTATGATATTTATCAGGAATAAAAATGCCAAAATCGTTCATAAATAAAAATAAATGACCATTATTTTTTAGAATTTTTCGCAAATGTTTTATATTTTTTTAATGATTTTTGCATGCAAATATGGAATTTTTATGTTTTTTTTCAATTTTTATAATTAATAAAAATAATGAAATGCAAAACAAAAATTATGGATTTAATATATATGTAACAAGAATCAAACAAAATTTTTGTGGAATTTTCAAAGGTATTTTGTTATTTTTTATTTTATTGTTAACATACAAAATAAATATACATAATCAGGGTATGGGTGCAAATATTTATAGTTTTTAAACTATACGATAGCACATAAATAAACACGAGGGGGAAATGTGCAAAATTTCCAAAAATCGACGTGCACACAGACATGTGCCTCGTTGTACAGGATCAATTTATAAATATTTTAATTCCAAGGTCTAAATAATAACATGTAACATGCTAGTATTTCTTACAAGGGATATTTACACCCATAACCCTCAGTAATTTCGTAATTACCCCAGAAATCCTTTATAATCATGAATTACACCCAGGACCATGAATAATTGCTACGTTTTACACCCATAACCTTCCATTAGATGGTTCATTAACTCAATCATATAAGTGAGTTAATCTAACCAACCCACGATCTAACGATTAAGACTAACCAAAAAAAGAAAATGTGAAAAATGGCCTCTTCTTTTAGGATGGCAGGGGTCAAGGAACACCTCCTCCAGTACCCATCCTCTTTTCAGGTTGGCAAGGGTCAGGCTTCAGGGATTGCTGGCTTACAGATGGGGGAGGCTTCGTCGAGAGGCATTCTTGCTAGCAGAGGTGGTGATTAGGCTGGTGGGGGAGATAAGGCAGACAGAGGGGTGGCTTGTAAAGGTGGTCAGGTTTGGGGGGCGATGAGGATGGGGCCTCTTGTAGAGGCGGTGAGGATTGGGTTTGTGGTGGGAATATCGGGGGGGAGGGGGAGTGGGGGGCTTGCAGTGGCGGTGGAGAAGGGCGATCTATGCTAACAACGGCTTCATGGGTGGACGTTGGGGAGGGCTTCGTGGTTCTTGTAGAGGCGATGAGGAGGGGTGGGGTGTTTGTAGAGGTGGTGGGGATGGGCGATCTAGGATGGAGGCAGCTTCTTGGGTGGGAACTGGGGAGGGCTTCATGATGGGCGATGGGCGATGGGCTTACAGGATTACCTTGGACAGAGGGGAGGGGGCAAGGAGGTGGTCGACAGTAGGAGTAGAAGGTGGTCGACGGAGGGAGGAGAAGGTGGTCGGGGGAGGAGGAAGGGGGGCTAGATGTGGTCGGTAGAGGATGAAGGGGAGGAGGGGGTGGGTGTTGGAGGAGGAGGGGTTAACGGAGAAAGGGGATTCATTTGTAAAATGAATCCTAAAGGGTAGAAAATGTAAAATGTTTGACGGATACCGTTATAGTTAATGGGAAATTGGATGGAAGTTAATACGAGGGTTATGGGTGTAAGAGTTAAGCATCTTGGGGGTCCTTGGTGCAATTCATGATTATAAAGGATTTCTGGGGTAATTACAAACTTACGCAGGGCTATGGGTGTAAATATCCCTTATTACATTTAACCCAAGAAATCACGTGCTAAGCATGCACGCAGTTTAAATAGGATCGAAATGTAATTAAAATAAAGTGCATGACATAAAATGCAAATGTTCAAAATATAAAATACAGACACATGTCCCTCTAGGACTTATTTGCAAAATGAAATAACTATAGGGTATAGGTTACAATTTTACCCTTTATTGATATGGCACTATAGATGGCCTTTATGCTTTGCAGATCTGATCCAACGGTAGATGATGAAGTTCGCATGGATGGATGAGATTAGATTCGAGAACTTCAGTCCACATCCCAGCTTTCGGGCCAAATCAATGGCCAAGATTGAAACTGGGGCATCGTTCTTGATCGTGCGGTGCTGGAGATATCTGGAAGAGCACCAAAGAAGGTGGAATCTGGCGAACCTTGAGCGAGGAAATCTCACTCATTGCTCACCCAAATTAGCTACTAGATGGTGCTCCGGCTTCCTGTTGCGCTCTATTAATCCCAGGCTTCAGCAGTGATCTAAGGTGGCTGATAGACGAGCTGGAGGTCAAGGGACAAACAGCTCCAGGTGGACCTCTACCTCGGATTTCCTCACCCTAGGTGCGCTCGAAGGACCTGCAATGAGTTCCTTGATCGGAGGTGAAACTATGGCTAGGTTTATTAGTGCAATAACACGGGGAAATAGTGAAATGGATGAGAGTTCCGACAGGGGTGGTCGGACGAACAACTAACCCTCACATTTAGAGAGATCTGAGAGTGGTCAGATATGTCAGAAAATGGTTAATGTCAGGGTGATGGTGTAGATGAGGTCCAAGATCAGCGAGAGTGATTGGAACCCTTTTGATCTTGCAGATCAAAGGTTGAAGGTGATGATTGAATCTAAGTGATTTAATGGAAATCAAGGCAAAAATAAGTGCAAAATCAATGATAATAGACCTAAGTTACATGTGGATGGAAAAAGAAGTGGGAATCACCCTCGATCCGCTGCAAGTGGTGAAGAGTTGGCAACACGAAGAGGGCTCCAACACGTGACTGGATCACGATCTATCACGTAAAATCTCGCACTCCCGCTCGAAGGAAATAAATCCATGTCACTGGTTGACACTCCATTGCTCAAGCTCAAGGAAGAAATTGGGCAAGATCGAATCAAACTCGTGACGGAGGAGGAGGGGAATTATTCACAGAGCAGACTCCGGTGACTTTTGAAATTCGAGTTCAGAGTGTATCGAGGTGAGATCGACGGGATGGATGGGCTAGCGATGGATACGAGTGAATGGGAGAAAAGATCATGGAAGGAATAGGGGGAAGTTAGTGAGTAACACATGTGGGAAAATGGATGAAGAGCCGGCGGCGCACAAAATTCACTTGACCCAGGTCAAAAAACCTGGTTCAGTCAATGGGAGCGCACAGAGGAAAACACCATATTAGGGAAAATGATAAAAATCCAAAAAAGTTAAATACAAGAATTAAAAATAGAAATGATATAAAAAGATATATTAATTATAAATCAAAGTTAATATTATTTATTTTTTATTAATTAAATATTGTATTTAAAGGGTTAAAATAAATACAGGGTGTTATTTAAAGGTATGTATACCTATATGTACAAGATTTTGATTTTTCATTAATAATTTATACAAACATATACATTATTTATTATTTTATTTATTTACATTATTTTACCATAGGTTTAATGAAATTTTTATTTCATTTTAGGAATTAATTTATTAGGTTAAATAAATAGGTATATGTGTAGTATATACATAGTGATACCTATACAATATGCACATGGTTTTATTTTGTTGATTTTTGATTTTTAAATTTTTATTTGTATTTTATATAAGTTAAATACAATATTTACAATTAATTAAAAATACAATATTTACAAATACACACAAGAAAAAAATAAATAAAGTATATAGCATACATAGATATATTATACAATAATACCCCAAGCAGCCACATTTCACACCTTAACTCTGATTTTTATGAAATCACCTCTATTTTAAAGATAATGTGATTTGGAGTACAATGAAAGTAAGTTTGATGTGATTGGAGTTTTGGTGGAGCATATATTGATGTTGCAAGTTTGAACTTTGTGCCTTTTTTAGAGTTTTGTTATATACATATTTTTATTGCAATTATTTCTATTATTGAGAAAATAATTTTATTCACGGTTTTTAAGAAGAACTAATTTTTATTTACAAGTAATTTGGTAATGAATAAATTAAATAAAAAATGTGTATTATAGAAAGTATTGTACATAAGATATATATATATATATCTGTGTGTGTGTGTGTGTGACGAATGAATTTCTGAAATTTTTGGTTTATCTTCCCCTACTTTATTCCTTGTCGATCATGTCAAGTCTTAACCTTCTCTCAGAGTCAGAGTTAGTTGTATCTATTACATATATGTATAGTCTTTATTTTATTTATTTTTCATTTATTTCATTTATTTATTCATTTTCGGTTAAAATAGTGATTAATAGACAATATTTATATAAGAATCAAGGTTAGTAGAAGAATGAATTTATTGATAATAGGTTTTTATAAGTGATTTTAATCTAAAATAAATGAATAAAAATGATGAAATGCAGACTCATCATCTCCCTATGCTTTCCCTTTTGCTAGTCCCTTACTAAACACTTATTAGAAGAATAAGTTACTAAAAGAAAAGGAATAAAGGAAAAATATATAACAATATTGGGTATTAAACTTATCTTCATAAAATCAAAGTAAGGAGCTTTGTCAAACCTTTAGATTACTAGTTTGGATGGATCCTTAGTTGTAAATAGATTTGACACTCAACAGCCTCTAGAAACCGCATAACTCCTACTCAAGCCTCCTCAATACCCAAGTCAGAATAAATCAACTTGTATGCAAACCCTTATGACTATGAATCTTTCTTGTACAGTGTAAGTGATAGGTAGATCTCCCTAACTGAAGTGGTAAAAGTCGGTCTTCTCCAACAAGGTGACCCTAATTCCCCAATCCAATAACTCTTTCCTCAAGAAGCAAGACATTCCCTTCTAAGTTCAAGTACACAGCTTAAGAAGAGGAGGTAGAGAGAAGAATGGATGGTAGACAGTGTAGCTAACCTATCCTTGGATGCATGACCAATGTAACCAAGTCATCCAGTTGCAGACTCATAAATATCTGACTTTGAAACTCAAGCTTGCTTATTTGACTAAAATGTACATATACATACTCTGACAGATATTTTATTTTCAATCAGGCTTGTCCATTTTTTTGGAGTTTTATATTTTTGCACTTTTTTTGAATATGTATAAGGTGCAACATGTACATAAGGAGTTTTTCCTCTTGACTCAGTAGACTATCTCTCTTTTGAAGCTTTATTGCAACCCACAACATTCTGTCTTTAGACCTCATTGTTACTAGGCCGAGTTGGGGTACATTGGCCACGAATGTGTGACTACCGATGTTTCCATTGGCTTATGTCCCATGTCAGCAAATCTAGACCTCTACCATTTCAACTGATGTGATCAAGGGGTAAGTGCATGTGTGCAAGATAGGTCGTTATTGACAAGAATCATGTATGTGCTCTACGTACTCTACTTAGGCAGTCAAGACGAGACTAAACCAAGCTTGTGATTCCCAAAGAATTAAGTGTATAGACTTGAAGAATCTCAATCCCATTTCCTATAAAATTCCTCTGAAATTAAGTGGATTAAGGTCCAACTAAGCTCCATTCTTTGACTTTATTCCAAATTAGTTTAAATGTCAATAACATTCTGAAAAATGCACATGCAAATGCAAGAAATATATACAAATCATTTTTTTGAAAGAAAAAAATGAAAGGACAATCTTTTTGTAAAAGTTTTCCAAAGATTTTTGCATTTTTTTATGGATTTTAACATTTTTTTACAAAGAAAAAGGGTTAGTATTCTGAATATATACAAGTATACACACAAGGATTATACAAATTTTATATAAGATTTTACAAGAAGATTTTCTGTACAAATTTTAGATACAAGTTTTATAAAAGAATTTTATATACAATAAAGAGTTTTTTTAGAGTATAAGTGATCAAGATTTTTATACACACATGGATTTTACGAATATGTATACATCACATAGTTTATATCCCACGTGACAAAATAATTTTACAAATATTTTACAAACCTTTTCAAAACATTTTACAAAGAACTTTTTCAAGCATTTTTTAAAACATTTAGCAAAGGTTTTTCAAAAAGTTTTACAATATTTTTTGCAAGATATTTTACAAATAGGTTTTTGCAAATATTTTACTTTCAAATATTTTATAAACATTTTGTACAATATACCTAGTTTTGATACAAAAAATAATTTGATACAGATTATATAAACAAAACATTTTTACAAACAATTTTGCAAATATTTGAATAAAAATTATTTTACAAAGATTTTTACTAATACTTTTAGAAACAGTTTTATAAATATTTTTATGAAAGGTTTTTGCAAATATTTTACAAATTATTTTTCAAAATATTTTTTATAAGATAAATAATAGCCATATTATTAGTAAAAGTACGAGTTATGGCTAAAGTATATATACAATATATACAACACCCCCTATACTTAGCTCGAATTATGTCCTCATAATGACCAAAGAGCTACAAGAAGACATAACCCGTGCTAAGTATAGAAAAGTGAAAAGAAACTTGTACAATAATGACTCAAAGAAAATATCAAAAGAATAGAAGTCAGTGGTCCCTCATATACTTAAGATCAAATAATCCTAAGTATAGAAGACTGTACAATGAACAAACTCAACGACTCGACTCATCCTCTTTTATACTTAGGGTAAAAGATTCCTAAGTATAGAAAAAGAATATCAACAAGTTGAAGTACAAGTGAGAGATCACAAGAATTAAACGAAAATAAAAATAGGAAAGAGACAGTATGAACATCATCTCTCCCCCTATACTTAAGGTAAAGGATCCCAAAGTATAAGCAAAAACTGGAGTGATGAAGCATAACAAATATGACAAACTCACATCATCCACCCCCTATACTTTGGATAGAATACATCCTAAGTATAGCATATATACACAAAAAAGAGATGAATGATAAAATGGAAGAAGAAAGAATAAAATGAAAGAATATATACAAGAGAAAATTATCTCATGTATTAGATATAAAAGATGTCAAAAGTTCATCATCCGATACCACAAATATACAATCAACCACGGACAGGAATGTATCATGATCTACATATGGCTTTATCAAATGTTTGTTTACAACAAATGGTTGTGCGTCAGATGACAATCCAGATATGACAATCCTACCAATGTCACACACAACTCTCACAACAAATAGTCCTGACCATTTGATTTTCAATTTGTATGGAAACAACTTCATAGAATCAAACAATCAAACTTTCTGATCAAGAGAGAAAGTCTTCCTTCTAATGTGTCTATCATGCCAACACTTGATTTTTCCCTTATACATAAGTGAGTTCTCATATGCAAAATCGCATAATTCCAACAATCTATTCAGATCCAACTTCCAAATCTGTCTTGCATTTTCATAGTCCAAATTGTATACACGAAGTGCCCACAAAGATTTGTGAATCAATTCAACTAGAAGGTGGCAAGGCTTCCATACACCAATTTGTAGGCAGACATACCTAAGGGAGACGTGTACGTCGTTCGATAAGTCCAAATGGACTCAAGCATTTGGGACTAGTTCTTCATATCCGAACGTACACATTTTTACAAGATCATCCTGATTTTTCTATTTAAAATCTCAACCAAGTCATTAGATTGTGGGTGGTAAGGAGACGTGGCTCTGTGCTCAATAGCATACTCCTTCACAAGCTCCTTGACTTCTCGATTAATAATATGGATTCCCCCATCTGAATTGAGTATTTTGGGAATTCAGAACCGTAATAATATTGTCCTTAAGAAAGGAAGACACCATACATTACCAGCGACTCGAGTGGGGATAGCCTCCACCCAATGACTAACATAATCCATAGCAAGAAGGATGTACTGATATCCCTAACTAATAGGAAATGGATCCATGAAGTCTATCCTCCAAGCATCAAAAATATTTGAAATCTGTATATATCATAGGGGCATGGTATCTTCGGAACCAATGGTGCCTCCCATCTTCTAACAGTCAGTACAACCTATATTTGGTAGTATCCTTATATAATGTTGGCCACCATAGGTTGCTTGTAAAATCTTGGATGCGGTGGGCTTCCTCGAATGATGCCCACCAAACTCTAGTTTGTAACAGTGCTCAAGTACACTAGTGTATTCCTCCTAAGGAATGCACCTTGTCCAGATACAATATGTACCCTCACAAAATAGGTAGGGATCCTCCTACTGGTAAAAATATATTTCGGATAGAAATCTGTCTACCTTGTACTTCGACCAATCTTGTGGACTTTCTTGGAGACAAGATAGTTCACAATATCAGCATACCATGGGAGTGAATCCACGGACAAAATGGTCTCATCTGGATAGGTCTCTGAAATAGGAAATATGCTCTGTTCAGAAGTATCTGCATGTGTAATGCGGGATAGGTGGTCTGCCACAACATTCTTTACTCTAGGTTATCTCGAATCTCTAAATCAAACTCCTTGAGAAGAAGGATCCATCTGATAACATGGTTTGGCATCCTTCTTTACATGTGGGTATCGTATGTTAGTATGACCCATGTATACAATTTCGTATGAACCAAGGATTTAGGATTTGAACTTCTCTAATGCAAACACCACTGCTAACATCTCCTTCTCTGTAACTGTCTAATTACATTGTGCCTTATTCAGAGTCTTATTCTAATAGTGTATTGCGAATGGTATCCCATCCCTTCTTTGTCCTAATACATCTCCAACTGCAAAATCTAATGCATCCGTCATGATCTCAAAGGGGAGAGACCAATTAGGTGGTTGTAGGACAGAATCACTAGTAATCATATCATTTATCTGATTGAATGCAAGTAGTACTTTCTTATCAACAATAAACACACTCTCCCGACATAGAATCTCAGTTTAAGGCCTATCAATCGTGCTGAAGTCCTTAATGAATCGCCTATAAAATCCATGTCCCATAAATGACCTTAGCTGCTTTAGATTCTGTAGTGGGTCTAGCTTGGAGATCACATCAATCTTAGTTGGGTGTACCTCCATACCATGTTTGGAGATGGCGTGGCCTAATACAATCCCATTTGTCACCATAAAGTAACTCTTCTCCCACGAGAGCACTAGGTTTACCTCGCAATAACGTTGAAGTACTCTTTCTAAATGAGAAAGACATGTATCAACGCTATCATCGTAGATCGAGAAATCATCCATGAAGACCTATAGAAAACTACCCACCTTGTCAATAAAAACTATAAACATACACCTTTAGAATGTAGTCGGGACATCATACAATCCAAAGGGCATCCGTCTAAAAGTGTAGGTGAAAAATAGACAAGTGAAAGTAGTCTTCTCATGAGACTCAGGAGCGGTAGCAACATGGTTATACCCCGAGTACCCATCCAAGAAATAAAAGAACTCTTTCCCTATTAACATTTCAATAATTTTATAAATAAAAGATAGTGGAAAGTGATCTTTCTTGGTAGCTAAGTTCAGACGTCGGTAATCAACACAAACATGCCATGAAGTAGGTATACCGGTCGGAATCTCCTTGCCACAGTCATTATTTATGATAGTCATCTCATATTTCTTCGAGACCACATGGAAAAGACTGACCCACTTGGAATCCGTGATGGGACAAATAAAGCCAGCATCACACCATTTTCTGATCTCTTTATTGACAACATCTCGTAGGTTTGGATTGAGACGGTGCTGACACTTATGGGAGGGTTTATTGTCATCCTCTAAGTAGATATGATGCGAGCAAAAAGCTAAACAAATCCCACAAAGATCTGAAATATTTCATCCAATGGACTTGTGATTTCTCTCAGGGTTCGTTTGGTTGCAGGGTTGGGCAAGGTTGGGTTGGCCCAACCCAGGGTAACCCTCCTTCCAAACATCCCAATCCTCCTCACAGTTTACTATTCACGGGGTACTCCAACCCAACCATGCCCAACCCTGCTACCAAACGAACCCTCAAGAACATCTAGCACGCAAGATTCTTGTTCGTTGGTCAACTGTGAGCTGAGGATGACTGGAAACATTTGGGGGGGGGACCCGCAAGGAAGTCATACATCAATGTGGATGGTAAAACCTTGAGCTCAGGTGGGGTCTGCATCAGCTCTGTGACAACCTCTGCAATTGCACTAGTATATGGTATATGATCTATATTATGTGAACTTTCCACCATTGCTACTATCGGCTCAACAAGTGAAATCTCAGAAAGATCTGCAACGAATGACCTCTGCTAAAAAGGAATGGTTCATCGGGATATTTAGAATCCTCGACAAACTCATCAAAACATGCCCAAATATCTCATCAAGAGGTATATTAATAGTCACAATGATGTGTCAAAGAAATATCAAAATGTAACTTCGAACTCTTAGAATGGTCCTCAAAAGTCAACTCAAACTGCCCATCATCAAACTCAGTATGATCAACAAGGGAACTTAATGTGATTGTGCTTTCTAGAAGGTACTTCTGGGAAAAGAACTCTTGGGTATCCATGAAATCAGTGAAAAGATCTGACCCTCTAAACTCAGCAAGAAAATCACAGTCCTCAAGATTTGGTGTAACTTGCTCTCTCTCTCATCTGCTACTGGTGGTGGTGCTGATGGTCTAGGATCATGGATTGTTTCATTTTTTACCTTGTCACTACGAGAGTGAAAGATGATCTCTCTACTATCATAATCAACTACCACTTCAATTTTTCAAAGGAAATGATGATATAGTGTGATCGAGGTATGGAGTAAAAGTGCAGAGGTGTCCATATCCATGACAATACAATCAACTAAGAATCTCGTTCGTCCTCCGTTATAGTTAGGGTAAAAGATTCCTAAGTATAGAAAAAGAATATCAATAAGTTAAAGGACAAGCACGAGATCAGAAGAATTAAATGAACATGAAAATACGAAAGAGACGGTATGAACATCATCACTCCCCCTATACTTAGGGTAAAGGATCCCTGAGTATAAGCAACAACTGGAATGATGAAATAGAATGAATATGAAAAACTCACATCATCCACCCCCTATACTTAGGATAGAATACATCCTATGTATATTATATACACATGGAAAAGAGATGAACGATAAAAATGAAAGAAGAAAGAATAAAATAAAAGAACATATACTAGAGAAAATCAGCTCATGTATCAGACATAGAAGATGTCAAAAGTTCATCATCCGAGACCACAAATATAGAGTCAACCACGGATGGGAATGTATCATGATCTACATATGGCTTTGCCAACTGTTCGTTCAGAATAAATGGTTGTGCATCAGATGACAACGCAGATATAACAATACTACCATTGTCACACACAACTCTCACAATAAACAATCCTGACCATTTATTTTTCAATTTATGTGGAAACAACTTCAATTTAGAATCAAACTTTCTGGTCATGATAGAAAATCTTCCTTCTAATGTGTCTATCATGCCAACACTTGACATTTTCCTTATACATAAGTGAGATGTCGTATGCAAAATCTTAGAATTCCAACAATCTATTCAGATCCAAATTTCCAACTCTGTCTTATTTTTTCATAGTCCAAATTTCATACACAAAATATCCATAAATATTTGTGAATCAATTCAACTAGTAGGTGGCAACGCTTTCCATACACCAATATGTAGGAAGACATACCCAATGGAGACGTGTATGTCTTTTAAGAAGTCCATAGAATTGAGTCAAGCATGTGGGACTAATTCTTCCTATCTAGATGTACAAGTTTTTGCAATATAGTCTTGAACTGCCTATTTGAAATCTTGTCCAAGTCATTAGACTGTGGGTGGTAAGGAGATACGACTCTGTGCGTAATGGCGCACTCCTTCGCAGGCTCCTTGACTTCTCGATTAATGAAATGGCTTCCTCCATCTGAATTGAGTATGTTGGGAATTCAGAACCGTGTAATAATATTGTCCTTAAGAAAGGAAGACATCGTACGACTATCAGCGACTTGAGTGGGGATAGCCTCCACCAAACGACTAACATAATCTACAGCAAGCATGATGTACTGATATCCCTAACTGATTGGAAATGGACCCATGAATTATATCCTCCAAGCATCAAAAACATTTGAAATATGTATATATCTTAGGGGCATGGTATCTTTGGAAGTAATGGTTCCTCCCATCTTCTGACAGTCAGTACAACCTCTAACATATTCGGTAGTATCCTTAAATAATGTTGGCCACCATAGGTCGCTTTGTAAAATCTCTGATGTTGTGGGCTTCCCGAAATGATGCCCACCAAACTCTAGTTTGTAATAGTGTTCAAGTGCACTAGTGTATACCTCCTGATAAATGCACCTTGTCCAGATACAATATGTACCCTCATGAAATAAGTATGGATCCTCTCGCTGGTAAAAATGTAGTCGGACTGAAATCTATCTACCTTGTGCTTCGACCAATCTTGTGGAACTTTCTTGGAGACAATATAGTTCACAATATCATCCTACCATGGGAGTGAATCCATAGATAAAATGGGCTCATTTGGGAAGATCTCTGACATAGGAAGTATGCTCTGTTCAGAAGTATCTGCGTGTGTAATGCGGGAAAGGTAATCTGCCACAACATTCTTTACTCCAAGTTTATCTCGAATCTCTAAATCAAACTCCTTGAGAAGAAGGATCCATCTGATAAGGCATGGTTTGGAATTCTTCTTTGCATGTAGTTATTGTATGCCAGTACGATCCATGTATACAATTACGCGTGAACTAAGGAAATCAGGATTTGGAATTCTCTAATGCAAACACCACTGCTAACACCTCCTTCTTTGTAATTGTCTAGTTACATTGTGCCTCATCCAGAGTCTTGTTATAATAGTGTATAGATAATGGTATCCCATCCCTTCTATGCCCTAACACATCTCCAACTACAAAATCTAACACATCTGTCATGATCTCAAAGGGGAGAGACCAATCAGGTGGTTGTAAAACAGGAGCACTAGTAACCATGTATTTTATCTGATTGAAAGTATGTAGTACTTTCTTATCAACAACAAAATACTCTCCTTGCGTAGAATCTCAGTCAAAGGACCATCGATCTTGCTGAAGTCCTTAATGAATCGCCTATAAAATCCTACATGTCTTAGAAGTGACCTTAACTTGTAACATTCAAATCAGACTACGTTGAATGTTACGTCAAGCTTTATATTAGGGATGCACGGAATTAGGCTTATATATATATATATATATATATGGTATAAATATTGATAGAGTTAAAAGACATGTGGGTTACACTAGTTGTTTTAATTTATAAGTATGTCCTTGTATAATGTGAACGAATTGATATAAAAAAAGGGATAATAAAACTTAGTTTACCTAAGAGCACAATGTATAAAAAAAAAACAGGAATAGGTTAAAGTTAAACATTATGATTGTAGGGGGAAACACGATTGTGGTATTATAGGAATTATCTTTCAACGTGCATGGCAATCTAATGCCTATAAAGGACACGTTTCATGTCATATGGCGGTGCTGAAGTGTTTATAAAAGGGAGATATACTTATCGATGTGAATTGGGAGTTATCTTAAAGGACACCCATCAGTATTCGAAACAATCATCGTCGTTCCAGAGAGAGGAGACGTCTACAGGAGATCCACAGGTTCGTTTTTGTGGATTTCGTTTTTACTTAGTTGACTTCAATTTATGGACATACAAGATATTATTAGAATCTGTAATCTCTTTAAATGCCAGGAAGAGAAATTATCCCATTTATATTTAAATCTCAAACGAGTTTATATAATCATGAGTAATTCAATCATATCCGGTGCTGGAATTAGGTAGCTATCTCAAATAATTAAGAGACGTCTTAGTATATGGAATTTAAACATATTTGTATTTTTGATATTCGGTAGAATAAGTAGGTTTATGACACACTATGCTCAACGTTGATTTGCCATTCTTAATATGACGATAAGGAAGCTGTTAAAATAGGTAAAGGTTATCTTCACGGAATTACAAATATAGTTCAAGAAATTTGTACTTCAAAATTTCAGATAGCAGACTCATATGTGTAGACTGATTCAAAAAAAAATATAAAATCCATTCATGATTATATTAGGGGATGTACTAAGGTTGTTTTATATTTATATATATATATATATATATATACGGATTTGTTGATTCAATACAACCAGGGTCCAGAAACTATGAAGTTGGAATAGAAATATGTATGAAATAGTGATTGGTTTATGTTAAATCATGTAGGATGTAATATAAGTAAGTTATGTAAATACCGTTAGGATGTAATTTAAGATTGGAGGTCCCAAATAAGTAATTATTAGCATAACCATCATATTTATAAATGTACGAACTTGTCATAGGAGCATGTAACGATAGCTTTCTCATGTAATTTAATTTATATAAGATTAGCACTTAATACAAATTGTTGTAGGTTTTGTATAGTTCTATACAGTATATACAAGACTCATGACACCTACGCTCTCAAGTACATAATTTTTTAAAGAACAAGAGATAGAAATATGGACTAAAAAGGAAACAAATAATTTATAATATTCTGTGTATGGCAGAATCGAAACCACAAAAGATCCTGTAAAGGTAAGTCTATTTGGCATTCTAATAAAAGTATATTATGACAAGTCTATTTATCAAGATGTAAGGATTATACTGAATATGGAGAGACCTTTTTATACTCAAGATGAGCATTTGTACATAGTAATTCATATAGCTTCTGTCTCCGAAGCCCTATAGTTTGCACATATATGGAATCAGCTATATGCATGCATACCTGAACTTTAAGGATGACCCTCTAAGTGATGATCATATATTTCAAAATCTCTAGGTAATTATAGTCAGTTGATCACGCCTGTGAAAGCCTCACTCTATAAGATATCAGGTGAGTGGTTCATAAGCTGAAGGCATTATTATTATCTTTATTTCATGCAAATATTTTTATGATGCAAGTTTTTAATATTCCAGATAGTTACGCATTTCAAGTTTTTTTAGGATACTTAATGCTAAGTTCAACAAGTTTATTCTTCCCCATTATGAATATATGGTTTATGCAATTTATGTGGTATACAGTGCAAAGCTTTCATTTTCTATATCATTCATGTTTAAGCAGTTATGTCAAGTTAAGCAGGTTCAATATGATTCTTATGTTGATTATGCAAGATGTATGAGTAAATGATTTTTAAGTAAGATGCACACTGTGTCTTACACTCTAGGAAAGTCATGAACAAGTAAGAGGACTTTGGGTCCGCATTCTGTATGCAATAGGCTTTGGGCCGTATGCAGGGTGTTTATTGGCCTTTGGGGCCGTCTGCGCGTATGACAGTAAGATAAGGTCCTAGGTGGAGTTCGCTCTCCTAGGCTATAAGTAAGGCTAAGGTTCGCCTTAGCAGTAAGTGTTCATGAACTTATCAAGATATGTTGGGGTAGTGTTGCATCATTAAGTATGAAAAGATAACCTATATGTTTATTTCAAAATAGAAAATATGATTTCAGAACAAGTTCTGGTTATTTTTATCCATTATTTTATTTGTGGTTAAAAACTATCAAATTTTGATTTGATGTTGGAATGTTTTTCTTGTTATACAGTAATCAAGTTTAAATTTATAATGTCCATTATTTTTCAAGTTGTGCTAGATAGAAAAATTTTTATAATCATATAGCTGGAAGTTTGTGACCCCTTCACTGGGTCTAGGCTCATGTCGATGAGTTTGGGCTCACCACTCCAAATCAATATTTTCAGGTACTCTAGAGAAAGAAGATATTGACCTAACTAGACAAAGTCTGGAAGAGGCATATCATGAAAGAGGTTGTGTCATCATAGTTATTTACTTATTTTATGATGTTTCCCGACTGTTATGTTTTTTTTAAGCTAGACCAATTTGGAATTTTGATTTTTGATTGATCCATTCAATTTTAAAATCATGTATGTAATAATATGTATTTTATTTTTTGTGGAAATGTACATGAATACGATTTTTCTCTACTAGTTATTATATTATGCTTTACACGGGTCAAATTTGATAAGATAAGTATATGTTTTTAGTCACACTCGTCTCAAGGATTAAGTGGGATGGGTCGTGACAAGTTTGGTATCAGAGCATCGATTTTGGATAACCAATTTTCGTATTATCTTAATATATACAAATGGTTCGATTGAGATAGTTATAGTATTTAGCTTTATTCTCTATTATATATTTCATTGTGTATGATACTTTTAATATATGAGCTCGGATATTTTTGTTAATTCAACATATAAGCTTTTGAAAGGTTCTACGAGTTGAGTTTTCTAGTTATATATTTCCATATGTATAGATTTTGTTATGAAATGCAATTTCTCTATTCATAAGTAATGATGGCAACAAAACAACCTCTTAAAGAGATATAGTCAAGGATCATGTAATATATAGATATAAAGACTTTGTAAAACACCTACAATTCTTTAAGGGGAAATGCTATAATGATAACCATACTTTTATATATCGTTAAACAAGTGTAGATATATTATTGAGAGATGATCACAAATACTATATATATCTGGAACCTATAGGAAGAAAAAAAAAAGGGATACCCAAGTATGAGTTCTTGGTAATGAAATATAGTTATCTATATATTTTAATACCTAATGATAACTGGGACTTATTTTGTGAACTTCTTAGAGTATATTTACATGGACGCTTGTATGTAGATACTTTTGACCCTTTAATAACTAATACGATATACACTCGAAATCCTTTTATGGATTTGTTTGTTGACAAAATAACTGTATATGATGCATATGTAAAATTTTTCTTTATTCTCAGAACTTATGATAAATTTAAGATATTACTTAATTTTAGAACGGAAAAAAAATCTAAGATTTCTTATATGAGTTTTCCTGTCATAAGAATTCTATATGGTTTCATAGAAGTGGTTAGGAAGATCTCAATAGGATGAAAAAATAATCTACGTGCATAGTCTCTATATTATAGGTGATGCAAATAAACAAATTCCTCCCTATATATACTGTGCTAGAAAAAAAAAACAGAGAAAAAGAGAGACATGATTTGATTAATGGAAGAAATTTTTATGAATGACCAATTGTATAATTTCAAGCCATGATTTAATCTTACCAATGACAGGCAAAGTATAAGATCATGGTAACAACTTAGGCAAAGGTCATTTGATAATGTCAGGGAAGGGTTTCTAAGATTTAAAATTTACAATTATTAGTACAGGTCATTTGGTTGTTGTCTTTAAAATTTTGTCTTGAAGGATTATCATCAATATAGCAAGCCAACTAATTATACTTCAATTTCTTACACAGGACATAAGCACAGATAGAAATTATCCGTTAGGATGTTGGCTAGGGTTTTTTTTAATATACTAAAGAGACATTAATTTTATTATGCTTTAAGACAAATTTTTGTTAACTAGAAGATTCCATTCAAACAATAGTGGCATGTTTTTTTTTAAAAAAAAATTGCTTATTAGAGCTAAGCTATGCTTAGACATTTTGGGTAGTTTTTATTAAATGAAATGTATTGCCAATAGTTCTTATCACCAAACTCAGCCCACCACAATTACCTCCATTGGAAACAACTAAGATAGAAAGATATCACCATGATGACGACTTACTTACACAATTAGAATTTTGAGTATTTATTCTACAATTACTTTAATTTAAAGCTGCTAACTATTTATGAAAAAAAAGGGGCAGTCACATGTAGATTTACATGAAAATTTAGGGAGATATAAGACCATCTACATGTCCCTTGGAATGGTAAGTATATATGTTTTGACAACCTTGATTGGTTAATGTATGCCTCGAGATCTTATCAATTACATATTCGAGCAAATAAGAATGTACGTACTACATTTCCATATCAATAAGTCGAGATATGGAATTTGCTACATTTGTTCTCAAGTTGCCCTCATGTGCAAGTTGTTTGTCATGTTATTATAGACACGGGTCCACATGATCATGCTTATGTGTGTGTCCTATGGATGATGTAGGAGAGGTGTTATGGATAATATGGAAACTCATATATAAATAATTCCTTATAGATTGCTCTACATGAATAATAAAGAAAACGGTGTACTCTTAAGTTACAACCACGTAGGGTTAGCTAAATCTAATATGGAGGTAGTATTTGCATATTCAAAATAAATGGAGTAACATGGTGTCTTCTCATGATTGATCTCGTCAACAAGAATGTTTAACTATGTAAATGATAATAATTGATGAATGTGGGTGTATGTGACTTACAATTCCAGCAACATCAATAGATAAAAAAAAAAGCTAAGAATTGGTTGATAATTTCTAACTATACAAGTGAGGAAAATTCATACAGTAGTATTAGTTCATATCTTTTCTCATGCATAAAAACCTTGTTAGAAGTTAACTGGTTATTTTCATTATTTGCATTACATTTTTTATCCTACAACCAATTTTCACATGTACCTAGTCTTGTATTGTTTCCTTTCTCTTTGAACCTATTAGGTAATGGCCAAAATGAAGTACACGGCAAGAAAATCCGTCCGTCCACCTCGCCATTCTATACAAAACAATGGAAGTCCACCGCAACCACCTCCACCAGAAACATTCGTGTCAGGGGTTCCAGAGAATGGGGATGAAAATAGTGTCACGTCTCCTTTTCAATGTGAAGAACAAGAAGAGGAAGAAGATCTGATAAATACTTTGTCAGACCTAATTGACATAATCAACAGTCTGATACAGCATGTAGAAACAATTATCTAGCGTCGTAAACAACGTCGATCTTAAGAATAGCTATGCCAAGGGAAGCAGTCATAGTAAAAAGATTGTGGTAGATATGTATATAGCATGTGTATGAGATGGGGAGGGTAAAACTTTTTGTCCCTTAACAAATGTTGTAGAGGATGTGTGCATAGTGACAAAGGAGGGAGTAAAACTTTTTGTTCCCTAAAGTATGAAAATAGTGACTATATGTATATGTTTTTGTTTTGACCTCTAATCGAAAGTATTATCTGCAGCTTTTGATATAGTGTAATATTTCAACCATATGATATGTCTTCCATACAAAGACTCGTGACTCTCTTGAGTCTTTTACATGCTTAAAAGTAGGAATGTTGTAGTGAGATGATCGTTTTCTTTTCAGAGATATAAATAGAAGTACAACAGTTTGTTTTCTTAGGATCTTGTTCCAAGACGAAACATCGGGTGAGTTATATCAATCAAAGCTTAACGAAATAAAATACAAGAAAAGAAAATTGCCGAACATATGACTAGTTTCTTTTGGAGTCAAAAACAAATTATTATCCCTAATTATTTGATTGGGCAATAGAAACATAAGCCTTTTAAATCAAGTTTTTCTTTTAAAAAGAAGTTATCAAACACTCAAATTTCGAGGACGAAATTTATTTTAAGGAGGGGAGTGTTTGTAACATTCAAATCAGACTACGTTGAATGTTACGTCAAGCTTTATATTAGGGATGCACGGAATTAGGCTTTTATATATATATATATATATGGTATAAATATTGATAGAGTTAAAAGACATGTGGGTTACACTAGTTGTTTTAATTTATAAGTATGTCCTTGTATAATGTGAACGAATTGATATAAAAAAAAAGGGATAATAAAACTTAGTTTACCTAAGAGCACAATGTATAAAAAAAACAGGAATAGGTTAAAGTTAAACATTATGATTGTAGGGGGAAACACGATTGTGGTATTATAGGAATTATCTTTCAACGTGCATGGCAATCTAATGCCTATAAAGGACACGTTTCATGTCATATGGCGGTGCTGAAGTGTTTATAAAAGGGAGATATACTTATCGATGTGAATTGGGAGTTATCTTAAAGGACACCCTCAGTATTCGAAACAATCATCGTCGTTCCAGAGAGAGGAGACGTCTACAGGAGATCCACAGGTTCGTTTTTGTGGATTTCGTTTTTACTTAGTTGACTTCAATTTATGGACATACAAGATATTATTAGAATCTGTAATCTCTTTAAATGCCAGGAAGAGAAATTATCCCATTTATATTTAAATCTCAAACGAGTTTATATAATCATGAGTAATTCAATCATATCCGGTGCTGGAATTAGGTAGCTATCTCAAATAATTAAGAGACGTCTTAGTATATGGAATTTAAACATATTTGTATTTTTGATATTCGGTAGAATAAGTAGGTTTATGATACACTATGCTCAACGTTGATTTGCCATTCTTAATATGACGATAAGGAAGCTGTTAAAATAGGTAAAGGTTATCTTCACGGGAATTACAAATATAGTTCAAGAAATTTGTACTTCAAAATTTCAGATAGCAGACTCATATGTGTAGACTGATTCAAAAAAAATATATAATCCATTCATGATTATATTAGGGGATGTAATAAGGTTGTTTTATATTTATATATATATACGGATTTGTTGATTCAATACAACCAGGGTCCAGAAACTATGAAGTTGGAATAGAAATATGTATGAAATAGTGATTGGTTTACGTTAAATCATGTAGGATGTAATATAAGTAAGTTATGTAAATACCGTTAGGATGTAATTTAAGATTGGAGGTCCCAAATAAGTAATTATTAGCATAACCATCATATTTATAAATGTACGAGCTTGTCATAGGAGCATGTAACGATAGCTTTCTCATGTAATTTAATTTATATAAGATTAGCACTTAATACAAATTGTTGTAGGTTTTGTATAGTTCTATACAGTATATACAAGACTCATGACACCTACGCTCTCAAGTACATAAATTTTTAAAGAACAAGAGATAGAAATATGGACTAAAAAGGAAACAAATAATTTATAATATTCTGTGTATGGCAGAATCGAAACCACAAAAGATCCTGTAAAGGTAAGTCTATTTGGCATTCTAATAAAAGTATATTATGACAAGTCTATTTATCAAGATGTAAGGATTATACTGAATATGGAGAGACCTTTTTATACTCAAGATGAGCATTTGTACATAGTAATTCATATAGCTTCTGTCTCTGAAGCCCTATAGTTTGCACATATATGGAATCAGCTATATGCATGCATACCTGAACTTTAAGGATGACCCTCTAAGTGATGATCATATATTTCAAAATCTCTAGGTAATTATAGTCAGTTGATCACGCCTGTGAAAGCCTCACTCTATAAGATATCAGGTGAGTGGTTCATAAGCTGAAGGCATTATTATTATCTTTATTTCATGCAAATATTTTTATGATGCAAGTTTTTAATATTCCAGATAGTTACGCATTTCAAGTTTTTTTTAGGATACTTAATGCTAAGTTCAACAAGTTTATTCTTCCCCATTATGAATATATGGTTTATGCAATTTATGTGGTATACAGTGCAAAGCTTTCATTTTCTATATCATTCATGTTTAAGCAGTTATGTCAAGTTAAGCAGGTTCAATATGATTCTTATGTTGAATTAGCAAGATGTATGAGTAAATTATTTTTAAGTAAGATGCACACTGTGTCCTACACTCTAGGAAAGTCATGAACAAGTAAGAGGACTTTGGGTCCGCATTCTGTATGCAATAGGCTTTGGGCCGTATGCAGGGTGTTTATTGGCCTTTGGGGCCGTCTGCGCGTATGACAGTAAGATAAGGTCCTAGGTGGAGTTCGCTCTCCTAGGCTATAAGTAAGGCTAAGGTTCGCCTTAGCAGTAAGTGTTCATGAACTTATCAAGATATGTTGGGGTAGTGTTGCATCATTAAGTATGAAAAGATAACCTATATGTTTATTTCAAAATAGAAAATATGATTTCAGAACAAGTTCTGGTTATTTTTATCCATTATTTTATTTGTGGTTAAAAACCATCAAATTTTGATTTGAGGTTGGAATGTTTTTCTTGTTATACAGTAATCAAGTTTAAATTTATAATGTCCATTATTTTTCAAGTTGTGCTAGATAGAAAAATTTTTATAATCATATAGCTGGAAGTTTGTGACCCCTTCACTGGGTCTAGGCTCATGTCGATGAGTTTGGGCTCACCACTCCAAATCAATATTTTCAGGTACTCTAGAGAAAGAAGATATTGACCTAACTAGACAAAGTCTGGAAGAGGCATATCATGAAAGAGTTGTGCCATCATAGTTATTTACTTATTTTATGATGTTTCCCGACTGTTATGTTTTTTTTAAGCTAGACCAATTTGGAATTTTGATTTTTGATTGATCCATTCAATTTTAAAATCATGTATGTAATAATATGTATTTTATTTTTTGTGGAAATGTACATGAATACGATTTTTCTCTACTAGTTATTATATTATGCTTTACACGGGTCAAATTTGATAAGATAAGTATATGTTTTTAGTCACACTCGTCTCAAGGATTAAGTGGGATGGGTCGTGGCATAACTGCTTCAGATTCTAAGGTGGATCTAGCTTGGAGATCACACAAATCTTAGTCGGCTCTACCTCCATACCATGTTTGGAGATGACGTGGCCAAATACAATCCCATTAATCACCACAAAATAACTCTTTTCCCATGAGAGCACTAGGTTTACCTTGCAACAGCGTTGAAGTACTCGGTCTAAATGAGAAAGATATGTATCAAAGCTATCCTCATAGATCGAGAAATCATCCATGAAGACCTCTAGAAAACTACCCACCATGTCAGCAAAAACGGCAAACATACACCTTTGGAATGTAGTGGGGGCATCACACAATCCAAAGGGCATCCGTCTAAAAGCTTTGATGCAAAACGGACAAGTAAAAGTAGTCTTCTCATGAGCCTCAGGAGCAGTAGCAACCTGGTTATACTCCGAGTACCCATCTAAGAAATAAAATAACTCTTTCCTACCAACATGTCAATAATCTTATCAATAAAGGGTAGTGAAAAGTGATCTTTCTTGATAGATAAGTTTAGACGTCGGTAATCAACACAAACATGCCATGAAGTAGGTACACCGGTCTGAATCTCCTTATCACATTTATTCTTTATTATAGTAATCTTGGATTTCTTCGGGACCACATAGAAAAGACTGACCCACTTGGAATCCGTGATGGTACAAATAAAGTCATTATCACACCATTTGCTGATCTCTTTCATGACAACATCTCTAAGTTTGGACTGAGATGGCGCTGACACTTATGGGAGGTTTTATGTCATCCTCTAAGTAGATATGATGCGAGCGCAAAGCTAAACTAATCCTATGAAGATCCGAAATATTTCATCCAATGGCCTTGTGATTTCTCTCAAGAACATCTAGCATGCAAGAATCTTGTTCATCGGTCAACTACGAGCTGAGGTTGACCGGAAACATTTAGGGGGGACCCGCAAGGAAGTCATACATCAACATGGATGGTAAAACCTTGAGCTCGGGTGGGGTCTTAATCAGCTCTGTGACAACCTCTGAAACTAAACTAGTAGATGGTATTTGATCTATACTTTGTGAACTATCCACCATTGCTAGTATTGACTCAACAAGTAAAATATCAAAAAGATCTACAACGAATGACCTTTGCCAAAAAAGGAATGGTCCATCATGATGTTCAGTATCCTCAACAAACTCATCAACAACAGGCTCAAATATATCAGCGGGAGGTATATTGATAGTCAGAATGATGTGTCAAAGAAATATTAAAATGTAACTCCAAACTCTTAGAATGGTCCTCAAAATTCAACTCGAACTGCCCATCAGCAAATGACTCAGTATGATCAACAAGGGAACTCAATGTGATTGTGCTTTCCAGAAGGTCCTTCCGGGAAAGGAACTCCTGGGTATCCATGAAATCGGTGAAAAGATCTGGCTCTCTAAACTTAGCAAGAAAATCATAGTCCTCAGGATTTGGTGTAACTAGCTCTCTCTCATCTGTTGATGCTGGTGGCGGTGATGGCCTAGGATCATGGATTATCTCAATTTTTACCTTATCACTATGAGAGTGAAAGATGATCTCTCCACTACCATAATCAACTATTGCTTCAACTATTCAAAGGAAATGCCAACATAGTATGATCGGGGTATGGAGTAAAGGTGCAGAAGTGTCCATATCCATAACAATAAAATTAACTAGGAATCTCATTCCTTGCAATGTTACAATAACGTCATCTAATATGCCTCTCGACCTTTTGATCGATCTATAAGTAAACTGAAGGATAATACTGGTGGATCTAAGAGGAGCCATCCAAACTCAGTGATCAGTGAGGATGTCATAAGACTGATGGAGGATATGCTATCGAGAAGAGTGTGATCAAACTCTTGATAAAAAAAATTGGCAACGGATGTGAGGAGCTCCCTTATCTTTCTTTTTGGGAGGGAGGTTGCTGATGGAATGAACTGTGGTCATGGTCGATATGTGCTTCTCTGTCTTCTTTCATCTGTTCTGCATAGGTTGACGCTCTTGGGTACATGATCCTTTCATTACCTTTTTCACTGCATGCATGTACTCCATGGTCTTAAGAAGTAACATCTCTAGAAAGATGTTCTGTGCGATCTCTACCACTCCAAGATAAGGTAGGTTTGTTTTTAGTTTTTGAATTTTCTTTTGGTTTTATTCAAAGCTAAAGGATATGACACAGAATTAGAAGAAACATTTAAATGCTCATTTCTCTTATTCAAAATAGAATCCTCGCATGCAATTTGACAATCAGAATTAGTCTGTACAATGTTATCCAAAACAAAGGTAGAAGAGATAAAATCAAAAGCAGGATGAGTTGTTGTTGATGGTGCAGAAAGAGATTCAATAATGTGTGTTTTCTCCTTCTTTACTAATTGTAGACTACATCTCTCAGTGAATGAAGGAGGAAGCGGCGGTGGTGGTGGCGAAGACGAAGATAGTGAAGCTCCATGCTTGGGTGCTGCTACACTGGGTCTATGTATTACCAGTGAAGAAGATGATGACATGGAAGGTGAAGCTCTCTCAGTGGTTCCATCTCCCAATCCCAACTATTGTGCAGACGGCTGCAATCTCCTACCACTCTTGAGATGAATGGCATCAGATAAACATGTAAAATCAAGGTTACACATGTCTCGGTTGTAGATGGATCATGGGCTACATGCTCCTTGCGTCTGAAATTATTGGGATTGGCTTCGACCTATGCAGGAATCAACATGGGTTGGACATGCGATCCCACGATGAGCCATTATGCAATAAATGTTATGGCAAATATCATTCCTTGATCTGAAATGAAGATTAATTAATTTGCATAATAGGTCCCTTAGTACAATTAGGGTTAGGAACCATGGCCATCTCAATGATCATGCAACCGTAGATTCAATTGTTGAATCATAGAGTCTAGTGCTTGGATGAATATCTAAAGAGTTAGATTGAAAACTCATCAAGCATCGTCAAATGATTATCCATCCTGAGTAGGAGACTCATCGGTTGATATCTAACCGACCTATTGATGCAGGTCCTCTACATAAGAATAAAAGATTCGTAAGTGTTTGATAAGTTAGGTCAAAGAGTTGACTAAACGAGATCGAGATAACCAAAGACTTATGTAGTATGCTATCACAATATAGGCACACATCCTCTAATCAAAGATAGATGTGTTACTATATGTCTAAGAGTGTACGTCTGGCAGACCGATATGTTAATGGCCTAATCAAGATCTATACACCGACGCGCTGGTATGCATACAAGGAGTAATACGATCTCTCAAAGGGATCATACAGGTTCACTTACTGAACTGAAAGACATGAGCTCACTCATGAGATATTGGAATCAAATTCTGTGTACGGCGTCTCGCTTTGGAAGCTTGACTGAATTTGGAGGTTTGATATATATAGATAAAAACTTTTGGAAAGTATATGATCAATACCTAGGTATAAATATATGCTTTTGGAAAGTATATGATCGATACCGACTCCGAATGATAAAATGAGAATCTTAGTGATAAAACCCTGAAGGAGACAATCTAAATAAGATCTAAAATTTGGTTTTATTCTAGGTCCTCCTGTATGCAGGATGTACAGTTATTAGGAATGCATGAAGGTGATGTGATCATAAATGATTGTATAACCATGACGCTTCCATTCTGAGGGAGTGATGAAACATGTCTGGATTTTAGTGACTCGTCTCATAGCGAAGTGATCTAATCCCAATCTAAATATTGGATATTGATTTGAATGTGATTTAGATACATTGAGAACATTAGATCTACGGCTTTGATTTAACCAAACATCGATGGAAGGTCCTCGAGATCTAGATTTGAGATGTGATCTCAATATCCAAGTTATTATACATGGAACGTACAATGCAACATTGTTATCTCCAAGTATCTGTTGAGAAGGCGTATTATTCTTGAAAGAGTTCAAGGATAACTTAATTGTTGATAATGTATCTGAGAACTGAGGAAAATTGATAGTTAAATGTGATCTAATAATCATGAATAATATGAATTTGATTCATATTATTTGATCAGATAAGGAGAGTTGTCTAAGATAATTAAATGTGATTTAATTATAAAGATGTGAAAAATGTGAATGTGATTCATATTATTTGGGCACTTAAGAAGAGTTATCTTGGATAATTAAATATAATTTAATTACAAAGATATGACTATTGTGGATATCACTATCCATAATAATCATAGATATTATAAATATGATTTATAATATGTTGGAGAGATTTAATTGTAAATAGAATTACCAATTAAATTTTATTGTGAATTGGATTCACATTGGATAATTAATTGTACATTCAAATATTATGTTGGATATATGAATATGATTCATATTAGTCAATGGCATGATTGAAATTTTCACAAGATTATATTCGGAAACTATTTTGTGATTTTTTTGATGCAATAATTGTTGGTGCATAGTAATATATATAGTAAGACTTTATCCCGTTATGGTGGCCGTCCACCTTGACCTATTTAAGAGGGAGGACAAACACCCTCTTTATAGTAAAGGGACTTGGTATTCACATTATATATGTATATTGATTAATTTTAAAATGAATTAATTATTATCTTGAAAAGGGTACGGTTATTGTTTTAAACTAATTATTGTTTCATTGTTTGGAGCAACACATTGTGTCAATTGATTAATAAACTTTCAATATACACCGTTGATTAAGAGAGCACATGGATTGAGATCCATGTGCATCCAACTACTCTAAAAGGAAGGAAATCCATTTCCTTTTAGACTACACACATAATTCAAAGAGGAATTAAACTCTCTCCATCTCTCTCCATACACGTCAATGTTCTCTCTCCTCCTTGGAGTGGTTGTCCACCCTAAACCCTAGAGAGGGTCGTCGTCATCGTCATGACATTGTACAGTTGCTTCGACTGCTTGTGGATCTCCATCTCCTTCAATGCACCTCGCTCGTGAAGAAGACATCGGATCTCACGAAACGAGATCAGGAGATTCACTGCTTGGATCATCAACACAATTGTGAGGAGCACACGTTTTATGAACGCGCTCGCAAGCGTCTTCTCCGTTGGATTGGACTTGAGACTTAAGTTCTCTTCGTTTATAGACTCGATTGCAACCATGCTTCAAGAATAAAACCTAATACTTGTTTTTGGTTTTGATGAAGCGATCCCAGAAGTGTTCTTGGATCACGTGGTTTCATCGTTCAAAATTTTTAAAATTCCGCTGCCCTGATCAATTAGTAAGACTAGTCGCTCCTGATCGTATATGATACAATCTCCATGATTTAGTGATGCCATTAAGGATGTTCCCATATCCTTCAAGTGGTATCGGAGTCATATCGGAGGTTTAGGATATGATCCATAAACCTGAGATGACATTGATATTTTAAGTTGTGTGAAGTTTCATCGCTTTTTGTTCACACAGCCTTATTTTGTACGATTTTTTTGATCCATTTAAATACCTTGAAATGTGAGTTTATCACTTGTCTTATGTTACCCATTGAATTATCAAATCGTGGGACTTGAATTTTGCGTGATTTGAAATCTGTTTGATTAAGTTATGATTGATTTAGTGGACATGTATCCATTGTTGCGGGATTGGTATTTTAGAACGTAATAAAAAGATAATCGTGGTTTTAAAAGCCTATAAATGTGTTCTTATTGCTTGAGTTTTGTTATAAATAAAATTGGCAAATAAAAAAAAACTTAAGTTGCATGATTTGGAATTTATTTGATCGAGTTACGTCAATTTTAGTAAGTATGGGTCATTGCTGGAAATTACATACTTGATCATGAACCTTGTGATTGTCATTCAATTAAATTCATAAAAATTAATAATTAATCTCCTGAAATAATTAGTTATTAATATTAGTTAAATATTGAATAATGGTAATTATTTTTTTGAATTATCATAACCAACTAGATAAGATAATGTATCTTGATCGAATTAATTAGAATGATCCTTCCAACAAACATTGATGCTTGAATAGGATTGAGGATTTGTTTGAAGAATTTCCTTATAATATTAATAGAAATTATTTTGATATGGTATAACTTCGGTTGAAAGAGCAATTGTGATCTCAAATACAAAATGATCAAATTACATTATCCCAGTCAGAGGAAGATATGGTGTCTAATCGAGGATCGATGGGGTAGCAGGCTCAGAGCAGTCTATCCCACATCATGTGCATATTGGCCATAATAGTGGGTAAGGAAAGGATAATGTCTGAAGAGATCATGGTGTATTTTTCTAATTATTAAAATTTGAGTAATATGTATTTTGAGATTATACCATCCTTCGAGTAATAATCAAAATTATTTGTTAGTCGATAAATTGGATAGATAATTGATTTAATATGATTGAATTAATTATATCCAATTTAAATATTCTATTTTTAATAGATATGTTATTCCCTTGGAAGAACTAATTATGTGAACATGATTCATAATAATTAATTAGAACTTTAACTTGATATGAAGGATCACATAAGAGACATACATGATCTTCCATCAAGGCGAAGGGTTCCGTCGCCAGGGATTGGATGTAGGAGATGCCTATCTGAACTGACTGCTCATGCATACAAGCACATCTGGATCGGGCTCTTTGCTTCTCGAAAGAGTAAGTTCATATGCGTAGTGACCTCAATATCGGTTTCTCATATTACTGCGGCGATATTGGATTGCTCATAGAGAGTTTTATTCCTCTCGACGGTTGGTTCAATTAATGACGGGTCAACATCACCTTCGGGGTGGTGGACCTCAGTGTTAAAGAACGAATTAGAAAATGCAAGATGAACTTGCAAGGTGGAATGAGTTCTCTCTTCTTTTTATCCGAGTTATAGTTTCTCATATTATTGGGATATAACTAAGATAACAAAAGAGATCCTAGATCCTTCTTGAGATATAATGGTAAGTATATCTCTTACATTGAAAGCAATTAAGGGAATGAACTTTTAGTGTTGACAAGGAAAGACAAATTTGATATAAAAATTCCTAAATCAAAGTAATTTATATGCAGTATTTCAGATATCCTTTATTGAACCAAATCAAAAATATACCCAATAATGACCGGTAAAATATCATGGATTGGTTCCATGATCAAGATATTGTACTTGCAGTTGGACAATGTATGTGGTTGCAATGTACAAGTTTTCTCATATTAATGAGGAATGATAATTAAATAGACAATAGGACACCAACCTAGGGTTTGTGTATAGTCTTGATATCTCATCGAATGTGCTTTGGAAGTATCATGTCGATAATGATCATAATTTTTAAATAATCCTTATAAAATCTAAGAAGATGTCTTGATATACATATGTGAACTCAACATTTAATCATGAATGACATGGTTCACTATATATGTAGAATGGTGGCTAGATAAGAGATGATGAACTCAAAATATTTGAGTACCTTCCTGAACCAAAAGTCTTTAATAGTTAAGATGGATGTAGATATGATTAGTATCATAATTCTACTGTCTATAATCAAGTTACCGATGAAGATTCATAAGATTCATTTTGCATGAATTAAATGAAGCATGTATAAATCTTGAAATGCTCTTATATTGAAATCTTTTGAGTTCAACATAAGAGATCATGTCTTAAGCAATGGTTGTTTATAGATGAAGGAAGCGTAGTGGAAGCATGGGTCTAACTCAAGTAAGAAGGAAAGTCAAAGACTTGATTGTACTTCTGTGACTTCCGCACATATAACATACAAAGAGCAGAATAAAAGACAATATTGCAAGAAGCAGATGTATTGATAATATGACTATCTAGACTATCTAAAATCCTTAGAAAAGGACTCGGATAGTACATTGGAATAATCTACATTTAATCATTGAAATTGACTTACTTATTTGATAAGATCAAAGTCTTATAATTGTATCCCTTTTTCTAATAACACTTGTAATTGGTTGCATATGTTTTAGAAGACTAGAAATTTTTATCTTAAGGTTTAATAATCATCCGCATAGATGTTGATGTAATTGTTGCAACAATCTCCATTAGATTGACCGACTTCATATTTTCAGTGAGAGAGCCCATAGTCTTCGACAATGTCTATATGACCTAGATATTAGAAGACATTGATTGTATTTTTCTAAATGTCGGAAATAAACATGTATTCTGGAATATACCTATCATTAAGAGTCGCGACAGATATATTTCAGATAGTAATCTAACATCTAAGGACTCTACTAAATTAAAAAATTAACGAATGGTTCCTTAACTTTTCTAAATACTAGACTAGTAAGATATTGAAGTTTATATTGTCTAAAGGTTCAAAACATCAAAGAGATGTCCATTGCACCCTTCACTGGGAATGGTGTTAAATATCAAAGTATTCAGCATCTCATACATATTGATGTATGTGGATCATCTATATCATAATAAACATTAATGATATGTGATATCTATTGATGATTATTTGTGATATGATATATCTTCCCTTCACCTTAGAAACCTTTGAAATGTTCAAAGGTTTCATTTTTTGGTTTAGAACCAAAGTTTGAAGGAAAATGAAATGAATTGGATCTAACCTAGGTAGCATGTACCTATTAGATGAATTCAAGGAGTACCTTATGGATATATACATATCATTCCTATCTCAGTACTCATGGTACACCTAAACTCAATATAGTTGTAGGGAGATACAACTGCATCATGTGTGTCATGATATGATCAATGTTAAATTTTAGCATAATTACCTTTTAGTTTCCAGGTATATATGTAGTAGTGACTACAATATATATCCTTACTAAGATTCCATGCAAGTAAGATGAAATATAGCACCAGAGAGTGGTACTTCATTAGGAATATAAAGGATGGTATTGGATGCCTGCTTTATGACCTTGAGATTCTTAAAAGATTTCATCTCCAAGGATATGATTTTTAGAGGATGACTTTCTATAGAATCAAGATTAAAATGAAGTGAAGGAACTCATTGAATCTTGAGAAGATAATGAGGCCCCTGAAAACTGAAACTAAAAGGACAATCTAAGATGAAACACTCATATCTCTTCAAATTAGTTTGAGGATGGATTTCATGTGTGAGATAAGTCTGACAATGATTTGACTTCATATGATGAAGCTTTTGAGAATCATGACATGGAAAGATGGATGTTAACAACAAATTTTAACGTAGACTTCATATACATGTCTTGTATATGGACCTTCAAGGATCTACCTATAATGGTAAGACCTGATAGGTGTAAATGGATCTTCAAGAGAAAGACGAAAACTAATGAGAAGGTAGAGACCATAACACCATGGCTCATATCCACAAGACACACACAGAGAAGACATCACTTGCAATGAGATGTGCTCTTCAATGATCATGATTAAACCCATCAAAATATTGCTAACTATAGTTACACAACTTGACTATGGCATCTACAAGATGGAAGTCAAGATTGCATTCCTCTATGAATTCCTCACCAAGGATATTCATATGAAGTAGTCCCAGGGCTTCATAATTGAGGGATGCAAAGTGTGTAAGATAATTCCATTTATGGACTCAAATAATCTTCTTGTAGTTAGCAAATTATATTTGATGAAATTATAAAGGTTATGATTTCAGATGTAATCTTGATTAACCATGTGAATCTTAATGGGAGTGTCATTGTGTTCAATGTGCTAAATGTAGATAAAATCCCAATCATTTGGAATGATATAAGGATGATAATAAGTGTTGTATGATTGGATATTCCATATCTCAAGATATGATCTCAAGGATACATCTTAGATCTTAGTTCAAAAAATGTTCAGAAGCATAGAAAGAGGGTATTAAGACCATCACATTCGCAGTACTCCTTGGACATGTTCCATTTTTGGGAAAACCAGGCTTCCTTCCCTTAAGATATGGCACTGACCTATCTAAAGGGATATCACCTCAAAGAGTTGAGGATATGAATGCCAAAGCTACATGTCATGGTTCATTTTCTCTGGGAAACTCTGTGTGTGCTAGATGTGTACAAAAGTCAGATGTCTGCCATGAAGTTGGAGTAGTAAACTATTACTAATCCTACAATGGATATAATATACTTGATTGTAGTAATAAAAGGACCTTTGAAGATGACAAGATTTTAGAGTTAGTGATCTCTAAGTCTTATCTTCAAGAACTTAAGACTTCATAGATAGTGATCTAAAAGGGTCTAAATTACTGATACCTTAGGAGATAGAGATCTCCAGGAATAAGTGTGTTTTGATAAGGATAATAGAAATTACATACTTTTTATAATGATTATTGAGTTGTAGTGTCAAAGACACTAGAACTGCTTTTAATAAAATTGAGTATTGGTTGCAAAAGATACAACATTCTTATTGGATGCGAGCATTGTTACTATGAGATATGTAAGTACCGTAAAAGGACTTGGCGTAGTCTCTCAGGAATAGAGTGAATGGTCAGCTTACCTAGCTATATTAGATAGCTTATGATTGTCACATGAACGTGAGTTTAATGATTATCTCATTAATGACTCTTTGGGTTAATGGGATATTGCTGAAGATGCGATCCCACGATGAGCTATTATGCAATAAATGTTATTGAAAATATCATTTCTTGATCTGAAATGAAGATTATTAATTTTCATAATAAGTCCCTTAGTAAAACTAAGGTCATGTACCATGACCATCTCATGCGGTTGTTGATTCAATTGTTGAATCATAGATGCTAGTACTTGGATGAATATCTAAAGAGTTAGATTGAGGACTCATCACACACCATCAAATGATTAGTAAGAGATGATCTCCATCCTGAGTAGTAGATATCAATTGTTTCTCTCATAGGTTGATATCTAACCGGACCTCTTGATGCAGGTCCTCTACATAGGAATAAAGATTTTGAGGTGTTAGACAAGATAGGTCAAATAGTTGATTAAACGAGATTGTGATAACCAAAGACTTATTTCGTATGCCGTCACGATATAGGCACACATTCTGAAATTGGAGACAGATGTGTTACTATATGTCTTAGTGTATACATTTGGCAGACTGATATGTTGATCGCCTAATCAATGTCTGTATATCAGTGCACTTGTGTGCATACAAGGGCATATAATAACAGGTCTCTCAAATGCATCATACAGGTTTGTTTACTGAACCGAAAGACTTGAGCTTACCCATGAGATATAGGGAATCAGATTCCATTCACGGTCATCTCGCTTTGGAAGCTTGATTGAATTTGTAGGTTTGATATATGCTTTTGAAAAGTATCTAGGTATGATATATGTTTTTGGAAAATATATGATCGATAACGATTCCCAATGATCAAATCAGAAACTTGACGATAATACTCTAAAGGAGACAGTCTAAACAAGATCTAAAACTTTGGGTTTATCCTAGGTCTTCTAGTATTCATGATGTACAAGTATTAGGAATGCCTAAGGGTGATGTGATCATAAACGACCATGCCACTTCCATTTTAAGGGAGTGATGAAGCAAGTCTGGATTTTAGTGAATCCTCTCATAGAGAAGTGATATGATCTTAGTCCAGCTATTGGACATTGATCTAAATGTGATTCAGATATAATGAGAATATTCGATCTACGACTTTGATTTAATCAAACATCTATGGGAGTTCCCCGACATCTAGATTTGAGATGTGATCTCAATATCCAAGTCACTATACAAATAACGTACAATCATTGTGTCCTTATCTCCAAGTATCTACAGAAAAAGCGCATTACTCTTGAAAGAGTTCAAGGATACTTTCATTGTTGATAATGTGTCCGAGCATTGAGTAAAAATGATAGTTAAATGTAATTTGATTATCACAGATAATATGAATTTGATTTGCATTATTTGGCCATATCAGGAGAGTTGTCTAAGATAATTAAATGTGATTTAATTATCAAAGATGTGAAAAAATGTGAATGTAATTCATACTATTTGAGCACCTGAGAAGAGTTATATTGGATAATTAAATTGGATTTAATTATCAAAGATATTATTAATGTGGATATCAATATCCATAATAATCATGGATTTTATAAATATGATTTATAATATGTTGAAGAGATTTAATTATCATAGAATAAAAAATTAAATGTTATGTGAACTTGATCCACATTAGACAATGATTATAAAGTCAATTTACATATTATGTTGGATGTATGAATATGATAAATATTAGTTAATGACATGATTGAAATTTTCACAAAATTATTTTTGAAAATTATTTTGTGAGTTCTTGATGCAATAATTATTGTCATATATATATAATCCCTTTATGGTGGTTGTCCACCTTAACTTGTTCATGAGTGGGACAACCACCATTTTATAGTAAAGTGACTTGATTTTTTATATATCATGTATATTAATTAATTTTAAAATGAATTAATTACTATCTTGGAAATGATATAATTATTTTTTAAAAAATAATAGTTGTTGCATTTTTGGAGAAACAAATCGTGACATTGATTAATAAACTTTTAATCTACACCACAGAATAAGAGAGCACATGGATTGAGATTCATGTGCATCCAACTAGTATAAAAGTATGGGTAGCCCTTGCCTTTTAGATTACACACATAATTCCAAGAGCAAGTAAACTCTCTCCATCTCTCTATATACATGCCAAGTCTCTCTATCTCTCTCTCCTTAGAGTGATCGTCAACCCTAAACTCTAGAGAGGGTTATCATTGTTGTCACATCATTGTATCATCGTTCGACTATTCGTCGATCTCCATCTCCTTTGGTGCACATTGCTCATGAAGAAGACTTCGAATCTCATGAGACGAGATCAAGATTTTCACCGCTGGGAATATCAACATGGATTGTAAGGAGCACGCATTTCATCAACTCGCTCTCCAAGCATCTCCTACGTTGGATCAGAATGCGATATCTACACTTCCATGGTGCGCTTAAGGATTCTCTCATATCCTTCAGTATCTCGTGGTGTTCACGCCGTCGATCCTCTGTTCAAATCATTCATGTTCTTCATCAACAGTGCATGCTGATCCAGTCTGGGATCACCGAAGGTGCCTCAGAATGCTCAATCACAGGTTGTCACTGAGATTGATAATGAGGAGGTTGTTGGTATCCATAATGTGATTGGTAATGAGGTGTAGGAGGATATGAATAATATACATACGATGAAGACTGATGCTGGTGGTAAGACTGTAAGTGTGTGCAGGCTGCATCTGCTACTATCCATGTATCTAGTTCTGGAAGTGGGGTAGAGACTGAAAGTAAGACTAGAACTAATGGTGCCAAAATTGCTGGTGCTGGCACTATCATTGTCTACCTCCCTGAAACTGGTGGGCAGGTCTCTGACCCTGCTGGGAACCCAACTGGCCTTGCCCTGACGGACGTGACCCGTTGCGCTCTCGGTCGAACCAAATATCGTTCACCTCATGTATGAGGGTGGAGGTGGAGAATGTTGCTCATGAATATATGAGATATCCCTGTTGGTATAGTACTATCTGGTGTGACTGCTACTAGACCTGCTCAGGAGTCCTGCACATAGTAAACATGTTGAACTGTGGATGGTCCTCTGAACTCTACTGTGTGGAAGTGGAAGAAGTCTGCTCCCTAGTAGAGGTATCGACTGATGCACTCGCACTCTCTGGCATGCACTGATCGTACTCACAAGAAGCTTCATATGCTTCATAATATCATCCATCTTGTCTAGTCTTCGTCTTTGTTCGATTACTTGAAGCGTATCAAGCTCCAGGACTGTTTCTCTATTATGTCCATTTGGATTGGTAATTTCCAATGATGGCTAGATCTACATTGTCCACCCTATACATCTCATGTAATGTCGTCATGTTTGACAACCTTGTGGGTTACAGAAGGAGAGGTAACAGAATGCTTTTTGAAAAGAATCAATAAAGAGTTGTCTAGCTCTCTGTCATCTCCTCAAAAATCTGAATAAAAGACATCCTCATCCTTGTTGAAGTGATTCCCCCCACAAGCGGCATTTACCAAATTTTGGTTCTCAATGCTTAAACCCCCAAAAGCTTTTTTTCATAAGGCTTGACTTTGGAATATCTTGATGGGGGCATGTCTTCGTATAGTCTTTGAACTTCCGCACACCTCATGAATAGGATTATGGAACATCTAGGAGAAGTTGGCAATCAATGATCGTATTTGGTTAAGATGTCTGAGTGGGTAAAACTTGTTCAAGAAAGCGGACCTCAATTCTTCCCAAGTAGTGATAGCCCTTCCCCAAGTGGTTGATCCAATATAGTACATTTTCCATGAGACTGAACAGTATGGTTATCCTCTTCACTATCTCCAAAGGAAACAATTGGGCAGTGTATAGTGCCACAAATGTGATCGAACTATTGAAGATGTACAATATGGTTCTTTATTTATGTGTCCATGGAATATGGGGAGAAGTGGAAAAATAGCGGTCTTAAGCTCAAATGCCCATGAATTGCAGGGATTCTAATATATGATTTGGTCTGTCCTTCCCCTAGATTATAGGTATCATTCAAGTTGGATTAATCACTGGCTCAAGTAATGGATCCATCTCCTCACTCATTCCTACCTCCTCTAGGGTTTCTATTCTCTCTCTCCTCTCTTGTCTATCCTGCCTTAGCTCGGTGATCATATCTCTTAATCCGGATTGCAAGTCATCTTGTTCATTCAACTATGCTTGAATGGCATGTATGGAGGCTAACATAGTGCTATTGATCTCGCTCTACTTAGCCATGGAACTTCTTGCCCTTGGGTGGCAACAAGAACATTGTCTAGATTTTTGCAAATGTATTTGGCACTATTAGTCCTCAAGAGTGATGGAGACCCAAATGATAGTCTAATATTAGAGTCAATATTGAACAATGGATTGATTGATGAGTGAATGACGAGGTGGAGAAAGAGAATACTCTGGAAGTGAGTCTTCCCAAATAGAAGATGACCGATTTGGAGTGTGAAATGAGTTCGCAAAGTCCGAACGAGAAATGATCCAATCCTACATCTTCAATTTCAAAGGAAAGAATGTGAGAACACTAAGGTTAACACAAAAATAAAGTGAGAAAGAGGCGTGAAAAGTGCGGAAGGATCTCTAGACCTAGCAAACAAATACAATACAAACCCTCGATTCACAAATTGTACACAAGCAGAGATCATAAGAGTCCGGTCTTTTATCTTTTGAACTTTAAGCTTAGTGAATTTACAGAAAGATGCTTAAAAGAAGGTGAGTCACCGTTATCGCCCAGTGTGCATACTCAGACATCCCCAAACAATGGTACCATCTTCCCATACTATCGGGTTCAATATCATGCCCAAAGGGAGATAAAAGGATTAGCACATCAAAATGATTTTCTAGCGTCAGAGGTAAGTGCTTACAGTTGCAACCATCCCACTAAAAAGTTATGTACATGTACTTTAGGCACAAGTCTAGGGATTTGGGGTCTATCCTTACGGCTATGTTCTCACCCACTCTTTCATGAGGTAAGTGCCAACAAATAATGAAGGGGTTTGCTATCCGCAAAACAATGATTTCTCCTTATGTTTAGTTTTAGGGTCGAGTTTTCTTTAGCAGCCCTGATCTTATACAATTATCACTTTTTTGGATTTTTTTAAGACAATGAACTAATTAATTTTCCAGTTTCCTTTTGATATTATGTGAGTGAAAACGGGGAAGGAAATCAGAAATGCGTGTGCGGGAAATTCAATGATGCATGTAGGAGATAGAAGATGCGTACCTTGTCGCTAGTACTCTACATGCAGGGTGATCCGTGCAGAAATTAAAAAACAGAAAATAAACTAACCTATATGATGTATGAGAACCGTCGTAGAAGTAACTTCTATTAGAAGGCAAGGACAATGTAATTTGACTAAGTTCAAGCTACGTTCTACTCTATATGTATATAAATTCTTGTTTAGGGGCTTTGGACCTAATTAATTACTTGAATCAAGCAAGATAATAAAACGTACTTCTAAGGTCTCAAGCACATAAAGCAGTGAGAAAATAAAGAAAAAGAAGGCGGTGAAAACAAAATCGGTGAGGTCCCCCAAATGCATCGTCACTTGGTGAAACAGATCCCAAACACACAAGGTATATAGTGGCCTTTTCGAAAACATAAAAAGAGGCAAGCACCAAATAATTTAATTACAAACTTTTACAAAAAATAATGAATGAGTAAAATTGTTGAATAAAATATAAAAAGATATTTGTAAAAATGCTCCAAGTGTTTGGTCTCCTCCAAATCTTATTCTCCTCCTCCCACGCTCTCCTACAACTTGATGAAGAAACAAGTTGCCTCTGCTTCACTCGGGTTCACCGGCCCCTCCTAAGAAAGCTGCCTTCTCTCGTCGGACCCTCGCAAGAAAGAGGAAACACAAGATAATGTAAGAGACATATTATTGAAAATATGAACAGAAATAAATGTGAGATATAAATACAAGAAATATAGAAAAAGCAAACAAAGAAATGGATATAGAAAAACAAGAAGAGTAAGTGAAAATGGATCTCAATGAATTCTAAAGTCCAATCTTGGGGAGCTTTCAGTGTCTGACAAATCGAATTCTGCAAGCGTTGTATAAGCTCCCTCATGGCATGCGGTATTCAATTTTGAGTGCTCACTCTAATATGGAGATGTGTTTTATTAATAAGACAACTTGCGACCCAGAGATTTTCTTACCTTATTGCAGTACTGGGGAATGATCGATGTTGATGTGGCACTCAAGACTTCGATTCTACCAAGTTCTCAGCGAATTGCATTCTAAAGATCAACCATGCAATTATCCTACCCAGCGCTACATGACCCAAAATACATTATTGGCATCACCAGCAACCAAAAGAGAGTGCATTAAATCAATGGGGGCTATGACATCATGTTTTATATGTGATAAAGAGATCAATTTGTACAAGTAGTGCACACTCTAGATAACAGGGTAGTGCTAAGAAATATCCATCTATAATGTAGTATGGGGTCGTGTATAGTCCGACTTTGACTTTTACGAGAGAGTGAGGTGAAATGGGGCTTATAATATGGTCTCATACCACATGTTTCAGTGAGCATGGCCTTAAATACCATGGCATGACTGGTGCAGGTCCGTAGTATTTATATACAAAAATATAGGCAAAATAAATGAGAGAAATATTTGACAAAAAAGTGTAGACAAAGAATATGTGATAGTGATTATAAACAATGAAATAAATGTCAATAAATAAATAAAATAATATGAGAAAGGAAAACAAGTATAAACAACTAAGAATAACAGGTTAAGTGAAAAACCTAATTGTCATCTCTATGCCTCCCCGATAACGATGTTATTTATTGAGTTGGTAAATTCAGGATTTAAATAATAGATTTAATCTATAATGTCGTTGCAACCCTAAAAATCCCTCAGCGAAAATTCATTCAATTTTCAAGCCAAAATAAATAGAGAAAATGTAGCAAAAGAATTTTGCAATTTAGTTTGCCTGTATAACGTATAGGGCCGAACTCAGGGAGGCTACACAAATCTAGAGGGAAATTCAATTCAATGAAAAATCAATGAAAAGAAATAAGGGAAGTCTATGAATGCTAGTCTTGGTTTTTGTCTTTAAATTTGTATTTTTTTATGGATTTTAAATTAATATTGTTATTTGGTTTTCTGATTTTTATTTTTTTAGTTTCAAAAAATAATTTTTAAAATAATTAAAACAAAAATAAATAAAATAAATCAATAAAAAACAACAAAAGTCAACTTTTTAAATTTTTACAAACTGGAAAAAACAAAAAATTTCAAAGAAAATCATTTTTGAGTTTCTAATAATTTCTAAATATGTTTATGATTTTTCCAGAATTTTTATATTTTTAAAATATTTTAAATAAATAAAAATTAGAAAATAAAATAAAGTGTAGGATACAAAATGCAAATGTTCAAAACAAAAAATATAGACACATGTCCTACTAGGATTTATTTGCAAAATGAAATAACTACAAGGCTTAGGTTGCAATTTTACCATTTATTGGTGTGGCACTCTGGATGGCCTTGATGTGCTGCATATTTGATCCAATGGTTGATGATCAAGTCTGCGTGGATGGATTAGATTAGATCTGGGAACTTCAATCCACGGACCTGCTTTGGGGCAAAATCAATGGCCAATATTGAAACTGAGGCGACGTTCTTGATTGTGTGGTGCTGGAGATACCTGGAAGAACATGGAAGAAGGTGGACTCCGACGAACTTCGAGCGAGTAAATCTCACTCGTTGCTCACCCAAATCAGCTACTAGATGGCGCTCCAGTTTCATGCAACGATGCTCTATCAACCCCAAGCTTCAGTGGCGGAGGTCAAGGGATGAACATTTTCATGTGGGCCACCAACTCAGATTTCGTCACTCCATGTGAACTCGAAGGACCTGCAATGAGTTCACTACTTGGAGTCAAAGATCCGACTACGTTTATTAGCACAAGAAGATGGGGAAATGGTGAAATGGATGAGATCTCCGATCGGGGTGATCGGACGAGGAGCTGACTCTCATATCTAGAGCAATATGGGGATGTCCAGATATGTCATAAGATGGATAATGTTGGGATGAAGGTGTAGGCGAGGTCAAATTTTAGCGAGAACGATTGGAACCCCTCCGATCTTGCATATTAGAGGCTGAATGTAATGAATGAATATAAGTGATTGAATGGAAATCAAGGCGAAAATTAAATTCAAAATTGAAAATAATAGACCTAAGTTACCTATGGATGGAAAAAGAAGTGGTGGTAATCATCCTCGATCCCCTACGGGTGGCGGAGAATCGGTAAAACGAGGGAGGGCTCCAGTGCATGACCGGATCACGAACTTTCAAGCAAATTCTCACACTCCCGCTCGAAGGAGATCATCCCTTGTCAATGGTTGACACTCTAGTTCTCAAGCTCGGGGAAGAAATTGGGTAAAATTAGATCAAACTCACAACGGAGGAGGAGGGGAATTATTTATAGAGCTAACTCCAGTGACTTTTGAAACTCGAATTCAGAGTGTATCAAGGCCAGATCGACAGGATGGATGCGTTGGCGATGGAGATGGGTGAATGGGAAAAAAATTCGGAGAAGGAATAGGAGGGAAGTTAGTGAGTGACATGCATGGGAAAATGGGTGAAGAGCAGGTGGCACACAAGATGGGCGGAAGAGGCGGGCAGACCAAGAAAAAGTTAAATAAATGAATTAAAAATAGAAAGTGAATTTAAATAATTTAATGATGTAAATAAAATATGTTAAGAAATAAAGTTAATATTAGTGATTTTTAATTAATTAAATAATATATTTGGAAGGATTAAAATAAATATAAGGTGTTATTTATAGGTATGTATACCTATATGTACAAGATTTTGATTTTTAATTAATTATTTATACAAATATATAACTTATTTATTACTTTATTTATTTACAATATTTACAAAGGTTTTAATGAAATTTTTTATTTGATTTTTAGGAATTAATTTATTAGGTTGAATAAATCGGTATATGTACAATATATACAATGATACGTATACAATATGTATATTATTTTATTTTTGTTGATTTTTTATTTTGTAATTTTTATTTGTATTTTATATAAGTTAAATGAAATATTTACATTTAACTTAAAATAAATCATTTACAACTATCTTAAGAAAATAAATAAAGTATATAGTATACATAGGTATATTATACAATAATACCCTAATTAGCCACATTTCACATCTTAACTCTGATTTTTATGAAATCACCTTTATTTTAATAATAAATTAATTTGGAGTAAAATAAAAGTGATTTTGATGATTTTGTAGTTATATGGAGCATATATTGATCTTTCAATTTTGAACTTTGTGGCTTTTTTAGAATGTTATTATTTATATAATATATACAGATTTTTATTGCAATTATTTCTATTATTAATAAAAGATATTTATTAACAATTTTGAAGAACAACTAATTTTTATTTATGAAGAATTTGATAATGAATAAATTAAATAAAAGAATGTGTATTATAGATAGTATTGTACAAATGATAAATATATACAAGTAACAAATGAATTTCTGGAATTTTTGGTGTCTATGTCTTATCTTCCTCTACTTTATTTTTTTGTCGATCATGTCAAGTCTTGACCTTCTCTCAAGGTCAGAGTTAACTTGTATCTATTACACATATACCATCTTTATTTTTTATGTTCCCTTTATTTCCTTTATTTATTTTCGATTAAAATAGTGATAAATATACAATATTTACACAAGAATGAAGGTTATTAAAAGAATTAATTTATTGATATTTATATGTATTTTATAAGTTATTTTACTCTAAAATAAATGAATAAAGATGATGAAATGCATATTCATCAGTAACACATTAGCATATCTAGACCTAGACACCATCATTGTTCCAATTCGAGACAATACAATTGGTACAAATTGTAAGAGATTCTATCGATCTTTCGACCATATGTGATACTATATAATAATTCAAAAAATTGTGTATATTAAACATTTTTAATTATCATAAATTTTAGTCATATCATGTAAACAACTTGATTTTGCATGTAAAAATTGAACTACAACTATTGTAGTTTCGAATTAGGGTTTGTCACGAGGTATTCATTCAATATGAATTGATGATTGTCAAATATTTCTCTAAATATATGAAATATCATTTAATCAGAATAAATTCATAATTTCTGTGATTACTATTGAATGATAAATATATTAAAAAATATTCTTGAGGTGATCCAATCATCTTTTGACCCATCTCCACTAAATATCACATATATAGGTCAAACAGAGACATAATAGCATGAAATAAATTCGAACGGTTTGGTATTTAATTCTTAACTTAACTAATATTTTTCTAGCATGTTTCATGATGGAAAAACTGCATCAAATATTCGCTTAGTTACATATCCGAGTTTTCAAGTAAAATCGATACACTACAAGAACTTTTTGATTTTAAAACAATACATGTCCATTGCCAACCTTTGGAGAATCCATTGGGTACGTGTTTATACATTAACGTATCTCGAATGTTCGTTCAAACCATGCAAAAAATAAATTTTTCATGCAAGAATAAATCGATTCAAAAATTACATCTATGTAAAAACAACAAATCCATGTGCATCGGATATCAGAAATCTTGTTCCCTTAGGGTTTGAGTTGCCTCCAAGACCTTCGACCAAGGATCTGATACCACTTGAAGGTGAGGTTTCGTGCATCTTGCATCATGGAATCATAAATATTACATCATAAGCGGTCTAGGTCGGATAGTCATACCAGTATTTCGAGGCAGTGAAAATTATTTTTTTTTATGAAATCACATGACATGGAAAACATTCCCACGTCATTCATCAATATCACACACAAGAATTAGGTTTAACTCTTGAAGTATGATCGTGAGCCACAAGTCTCTAAGCAAAGTGACCTCTTGTCTAAAGTCCGATCTGGTGAAGTTAACACATGTGGCAGTGTGGGAGTCAGCGATCCAGTGGAGAATATTCTGATTTTATCTCATGAAATCCGATGTCTCCTTCATGAGAATGAGGCTTCAAAGAAGATAAAGATCCATGAGCAGTCAGTATGGCAATACAACGTAGCACAACAACGACAAATCTCTCAACAAACCCTAAGGTGGATGGCCACCAAGGGTTGAGAGAGAGAGATGGCATGTAGGGAGAGATAGTTGTTGAAACTTTTGCATCAACTTCATTGTGTGTAAAAGAAAAGGCTATAGTTAGCCTTTCTTTTATAGAAAATTGGATGGTGGAGATGTACTCCTAACTGAAATCAATGGTCAAGATTTTTCTTATGACAATTTACAACATTATAATTAATTTTTAAAAATAAAATAAGTTAAAGACATTCTTAAATAAATTTAATTTATTTGAAATAAATCTCATCCTCATGAATAAAGTGAAAGAAGAGATCCATCTTCCAAGAATGAGGAAATGAGATAGCATCCTTCCTCATTTGGAGGGTGGACGTCTTCCTTGAGATTGGAGGGAGATTTTCTCGCTTCTATCTCCTTTTATTATAGTCTCATCATAATAAACATTTATTTATAGGATTATTTGTCCATAAAATGTTACCAAAATAATTTCAAATTATTTTGTCATAGTTTAAATAATGCCATTGATAATTATGAATCATATTGGACCATCCAATATTAAATGTAATTCTCATTTACATTTTATTGTACAAATGTGGATCTAATTCACTTTTAATTTTATAATGTGAATCCAATTCAAATAAACTTATAAATTATAAATCATATTTACAGTTAAATTTCTTTATGACATTTTGAATCACAATAATAATATTTATGATTATGGTGGATAGTGATATCCACATTAATCTTCTCTGTGATAATTAAATCTAATTTAGTTATCTTAGATGACTATATACATATGTCAAAATAATGTGAATCATATCAAAATAATTAATGATAATTAAACCATATTTGATCATCAATTTTCTAATGCTCAGATATGGTCAACAATAGAATTATACTTGAACTCTTTCAAGAACAATGTACTTTCTCAGTGTATACTTGGAGATAAGGAGAAAGCGATTGTATAATCCATGTAAAGTAACTTGATAATGAAATCTAATCTCATATCTAGATCTAAAGGACCTCTCAGAAATATATGATCAAGTCAGACAGAATGTCTAATCTTCTCATTGCATCCGAATCATATTCAGATGAGTGTCCAATATTTGAAATAAGATTAGACAACTAGTCTACTGAGTAGAGTCACTAAAATCTAAATTTATTTCATCACTCCCTCGAAATGGAAGTGTAACAGTTATATAATCGATTAAGATCAGGTCACCCTCGAGTATTCCTAATACCTATACATCCTACATACTGGAATACCTAGAATAAGCTCGAAGTTTTACACATTTGAATTGTCTTCTTCAAGGTTTTACCATTAGTCTCTCATTCGATCATTGAGAGGCGGTATTGACCATATGTTTTCTAATATATATATATATATATATATAGACACACACACACATACACACACACAGATATATATATATATATATATCATACCTACAAATCATGTCATGCTTCCAAAGAAATACATTGTTTCAATCAATTGAATCCAACTCATCACTTATGGCGGTCGACCATGATTCCAAGTCATTCGAAGCCATTGCTTCGTCAAAGAATATATGATATGTACAATCTACTATATCTTCATCTACAGTGTAACTCGATGCCTCGCATCCATATAAATGGTTATCTTCCATCCATGTAGATCATGTTGTGTGTCTCTTGTTGCTGATTATACTTATGGTTGTGTGGGATAATCTTTTTTCTCTATGTGTGGAAGATCAAATGACCATTGATGCAATTTGGTTGGTCTCATTATTTCATGAGTGAGCTCATATCTTTTGGTTTAGTAGTGAACATGTATGATCTCTTTGAGAGATCATATTATTCATATGCCCTTGAACTCACACTAGCTCATCGGTGTATAGACGTTGATTAGGACATCAACCTATAGGCTTGTCTAATGTACATACTCAAATATATAATAATACATCAGTCTTCGGTTAAAGTATGCGTGCCTATATCGAGACAACATATGACATAGGTCTTGGTTATCTTGATCTTGTTAAGTCAACCTCTTAGTTTATTTGTCACCCCTGAAACTCTATTCTTATATTGAATACATGAATCAAATGGTTGGTCAAATAACGACCTTTGGAATATGGATTGTCATCTCCTTCTTAGGCTATAGATCCTTTCTTGACAATCAATTGATGGTGCTAGATGAGTCCTTGACCTAATTCTTTAGATGCCGTCTTAGTACCAGTCTCTATGATTCAATCATTGAATCAATAGTTGTATGATCATCAAGATAGCCATGGTATATAACCCCAATTGTACTAAGGAACCTTATAAGTGCATTCATTCATTAATCTCAGATAGGAGTAAAAATCAATAACTTGTGTTGACATAAAAAGATTACAATAATATTCATTGTAGAAATGGTTCACCCATGACTCACATGTCTAATATTATGGTTCCATATTCTCTCCTTGTGATTCCATATTTTCTTAATGTAACTATGTTAACCTTTATCCATGATTAATTATTGATGCAACCTTTGCATAGAATCTTTTGGAAGAGTGTGGTTTCCATATCAAGGTGTCATTTTCCACGTAATAGGGACTAAATCTAAGTATGTGGGAAGTGTTGTCACTAGGAAGAAATTGTCAAATTGAGTGTAAGTTCCAATATTCGTTAGGATGAGGAGGTCACATACCATGTTAGGAACAGATTATGTAATGTAGATAGGATACAACTATTTAGAATAATATAGCAACCATTGGTCCCTTCAAATATTAGTTTCTTTTCCATTAATGGGCATTATCGAGTTTTCAAATATGCATTGTATGGGATCATTGATGGCTTTCCATGGGAGGGAAGTTGTTGCTAGGGTAGGATTCTTCTAGAAATCTACCAGCTTGAAATATTTTACTGAAAGGATCATCTTTCAAAGACTTGTCTTGCGTTCCATAATCCGCCAACATAATGTTATCATCAAAGACTTTGAGCTTTTCTAATTCCTATTCCTCCCAAGTATTTTAGCAAGGAAAATGCATTCTATGCTTTGATATATCGATGTCTCTTGTCATCTAGAAAATCCCATAAAAATCCCCGACTATCCCTCTATTTTTGCACATGTATATACAAGTAAGTTCGTACTTATGAGATATACAAGTATTGTCAAGAGCATCGCTTGAATGAGTGTCATTCTTCCTACGTATGAGAGGGGTTTGCTTTACCAACCTGCCAGCTTACTTTTTATTCTCTGTAGGATATGATCATGTAATGCTTTGGAGGCATACTTTCTTGACATTGGAAAACCAAAATACACTCATTTTTCAAAGGAATTTTGATATTGAGATCCTCCCTTATTGAATTTTGAAGATGTTCATTAATATTTTTGCTAACAGCAATGTCGGATTTTGCATAATTCATTATTTTCTCAAAATACCCCCCATATGTATGTAAGTAAAAAATGGGAGATGCTCTTAGCTTCAGTTATAGATGTTTCTCGAAAAATGATAGTATCGTACGCATACATAGAAAATGCAATATGTGGTACTAACATGAATTTTGGAACCTTTGATGATCTCAAAATATGCTGCAAAATTACTAGCCCTAATAGAAAGTCAAGACTGAGAAAAATAAGAAGGGTGAGAGAAGACAACCATATTGAATACATATGAAGGACGTGATGATTTATCATGAGACTCCATTAATCAACAGGAAAAATGTGAATGTAGAAATGCAGGAATGGACTTGATCGACATGAATGGCTCAAGGATTGATATGAATGGGATCTTGAGTGTAGATAATATAGGTGTGATTGAAGTGGATAATGCTCACTTCCCACAGAAAGCTCGACGGGGATGCGTACCATAAGGATGAGTTCTGGGGGAAAGATTTTATTATGGTTGGCCACACAAAGGAGGCTAACCTCATGCACACTCGCTAGCCAATGCGAGTTGAGAGTAGAATCAGTTTGCATAACATAGCTTGAACATCCATTTGAGGATGAACATGTTTCCTCATCACAATGATCATAGAAAAAAATATTTTGCATTTAACTAATTTAACTACTTTAGCAAACTTGCCACCATCCATAATGTTTAGGCACAAGTTGTCAAGTATTCCCCTAGTCTTCTACCCACCCTTACACTTCATGAATATCAGATGTTGGATTATATTCATATACATGAACCTTCGCTAAATATATTCCTCATCGTCGTTTTCCTTCTTTCTCTTTGTAAAGGTAGTTCAACCCTTAGATAGTTCATTCCACTATTAGAGAGTCTACACTCTCACATTTTAAGATCCCAAACTTATACACAAGTAGGGTTGAGCATCGGGCCGAGCGGGCCGGGTTGGACCTTAGCCCGAACCCAAGCCTGTTAACGTAGTCAAGTTTCAGGCCAGGCCGCATGCCGTTAATTTTTTTCTGGGTCAGCCCAAACCTGAACCCGACCTGAAGTTAAACGGGTCGGGTTCGGGTCGGGCTGGCTCAGTAATTTTTATTTTTTAAAAGGAAAGAATTTGTTTTTTAAATAATGCTTTCCTTGGGTTTACATGGAGATGTCCTTTTAAGAAAAAATTTAAAAAACTTGTGATAAACCAAAGAATCTTGATATATATATATATATATATATATATATATATATTACATTTTGAAAAAAAATTGAAATGTTTGATTACATTATCATGAAGTTACTATTTCTCTAATAAGTAACTGGAAGAGGAATACGAGTCATAGACTTCATATCAAAGATGATCAAGCAAGTAAAATTTACACTTGGGGAACATCATGCATCACATATAATAAGCATTTCAACTTTTCTTGACTAAATGTAAGCTGTGAAGCTCAATGAACTTGAGAACATCTACCTGCAATAAAAAAATGAACATACACATGGAATATAAGATAAGGAAAAATAAAAAATAGATCGTGACAAAATCCTTCTCATTTCAATGAGCCAGCATAAACCTGCAAATGCAATATAAACATGAACCTACACCTGCGAAGGTGCAAGAGTAATCATGGATAACTATAAATCAAGTAAGTCTAAACAACAAAATTGTTCGAACATAACTAAAAAAAGTTTCTAGTTATTATAAAAGTACGCAGTCTAGTGATCGTTTTAAAAAATACGACATCAGCGAGTACAATCATTGGTCCAAAATTCATCTAAAAGTTGAAGATTTTCCTTCCACGTGCCAATAACCTGTCAAAAAAACATTAATTAGAAGCACGTAATTAAAATTACAACATAAGTCATCACTTTGAATTACACTTACAAAAAATGCACTCTCACTTCTCCCGTTTTTCCTTCAAACATTCCATCACCTTGAAATCGAAGATGAATCTATAATAAAAAAACTAAGTAATTAGCAAAATAATATATATATATTTATATATTTATATTTATTTATTTATTTAAATCATAAATACAATTAAAAAGTAATGAATAAATAACTCTACTAACCAAGTAATTTGTCATCCGACTCATCCCCCTCATCATTCTCAACATCTTCATCATCATCCTCATTAGCATCAACATATCTTTCATCACGCCTCCTATCATGGCAGCATACCAATGTTTCAGCTATTTCTGATGATAAGTTGCTACGATATTCATCAATAATTCTACCACCAGTGCTAAATGCACTTTCTGATGCAACATTCGATACATGAATAGGTAGAATGTCACGAGTCATGCATGATAGCACAAACTTGCAAGAATTAGCATCCCACCACTTCAAAATATTAAACCTCTCATATTCATCATTGTCTATAGATTTATCCTCCAAGTATAGTTCGATCTCTGATTTTCCACTTTGTAATGTTCATGTTTCTCTTTTTTCTTTCTAAACTTACTCACCATATCTTCCTTTTTCTTGCTAGCATCCACTATCCCTCCTTCATCAACATATATGTTGATGAAGGCCTTCCATAAGAATCCTTGTAGCACATTGCATACTCATCAAAAAGTGCATAAAAAGCATTTTCCACCTCTGAGATGTATTCAACACCCTCAATTCCTGGATATAACTCGGAATAGGAAAATCACAAAAATTGCAACTGGAGGCAAGGATCCAATATTGTTGCAATAGCTAAAGGAATCATGCATTTCCGATCCTTCTAATATTTATCAAATTTGGAACGCATCTTAATAGCCATATTTTTTATTAAGGCAACCTCATTGTCCAACAATAAATTTAAATCTTTCTCAATTTCAAAAATCAGACTGAAGATAAGTTGGCAGTTGAATATCTTCTACCTAAGAACACTTTTGTTGTATTATGAAAATTTTCCAAAATTGAACATACATTTTCTACTCTTTTCCATTCACCAAAGGGAAGAGCATCAGAAAAGTGTGAATCTCGAGACTTCATTCATTGAACACCTTTTGATACCCCAAAACTGACTGAAGCATCAAGTAGGTAGAATTCCATCTTGTACAGACATTCGGCTTCAAACCCTTATCTGTTGCAACACCCTCTTGCTTAGCAACTTCAAAGAACTCTTGATATCTTCTAGGTGAGTACTTGACACATTTCACAAGATTACGAACCTTACCAATGATATCTTTAATCTCAGACAAGCCATTTTAGCAAGATTCAAGATATGAGTCCAACATCTAACATGGAAAAATTACAATTTTATAGAAGTGCACCATTAAAAGAATAATGCTCAATAAGATTTCTCGCAACTACATCATTTTGTAGAGGCATTGTCAGCGGTTATACTAGTCAATTTTTCAATATTCCAATCATTCAAATAATTAATGATTGCTTGAGAAATGTTATCTCATGTATGACGAGAAGTGTGAGCACATTAAAACTTATGATAATCATGTGCATCGTCCAATGATTATCGATGTAATGAGCAGTGATGGAAATGTAACCAAGATTTTACAAAGAAGTCCACATATCAGTTGTGAGGTAAATTATCAAACTTGAAAGAACCCCTCTAATGGTCTGGTGGTAGAAGCAGTGGCTCCCACTTTAAAGGATCAGGGTTCAAATCCTACTAGTGAAAAAAAAGGAAAAAAATTTCTCAATCTTGAATTTTTAAAATATTCCTTCAACTTTCCTTTCTTGCTAGCGAACATCTTCATGCAATCTCTTTGTGTTGTGAAGCGGGAATGAATTTTATACTTAGGTTATAGATTTTCAATCCAATATTTAAAAGTTGGATGTTCCACAATCCTAAAAGGAAGCTCACAATCCACGACAATACCAGCAAAATCTTCTCTATTCCGCTCTTGATTGAACTTCCAAGTGGTGATTGTACTTCCATATTCGAACGCTTTGAAATTTTGAATACTCTGTGATTTTGAGTGTCTCTTGAAATGAACGCAAACATCATTTAGATGTTGCTGAAGATGTTTCGTTCTATTTTTTGCTTCACACGTTAATGGCTTTCCACAATAATTGCACTTGCACATTTCTTTTCCATTTTGAAGTCCTAATTTAGTGAGATGAGACCACACCCATGATCGAGTTTGTCTTTTCCATGTACTAGGATCTTTCTCATCATCTAAAGCATTCTTAGTGACATTTTTTTCCGACATAGGTGTTGCTTCTTCCTCCATTACGGTATATGACATCTAAAAATCAAATAAAATTATTAACCATCATTTTCTCATAAGAAAATATTACTAACAAGATATAGTACACACATCATTACAAAATATTAATAACAACTACTAGTACGAATAAATTCTTCCTTCAAATTTGTAATGGAATATCACCTTTGCAGAATTACCGAAGGCGATGTGGATGTCAGCTGCTTACGGAAGGACCGACGCGTGGAGTCGAAGAAGTTGACAAAACGTGTCAAGGCAGGGTATTACCATGGGGCAGCACGTGGAGTCGAGGCAGGGTACTACCGTTTTGGCCATTCTGGGGCGGTGGTCAGTGGGGTGATGGGTGGGCAACCGACTGGAAGGTAGGAACGAGGGTTGGGAAGGGGGCACTGGGCAGGGCTGGGAAGGGGGGGAGGGGCGGTTCAGCCCTTGAAACTGGGAGCCTGCAGTTTTGGGAAGGGGGCGAGCTAGGGCAACGCCCAAAGGCGACGAGGGGTGGTGCCACGGTGCGAGTCGTGCGACGGTGGGGACTTGGGAGGTTGGGGACCTGGGGTGAATGGCAAGGAAGGGAAAGGGTATAGTGAGTAGGGTTTTGGGTTCAGTTGGGACTAGGGGGCGTCCAGCCGAGGGGGTCGGGTCAGGCAGGTTGGGGGGAGGGGGTCGGCCAAAGGGAGTCGGGTCGTGCAAGTTGGGGGGAGGGGGTCGGCCAAAGGAGTCGGGTCGTGCAAGTTGGGGGGAGGGGTCGAGGGGGAAGTCTGGTCAGGCTAACCCATTGGGGCACAACGGGTCAAGCTGTCGGGTCAGGCCTCGGGTCAGGTTATACGCAACCCGAGCACGACCCGTTTTAAGAATGGCCGGTGTTTTTGAGCCCAAGCCCGACCTGACAATAAACAGGTGCGGGTTCGGTCCGGGCATATAGGGACGGGTTACATGCCGGGTCGGCTGGCCCGGCCCAATGCTCAACCCTATACACAAGACATTTATCGAGAAAAACTATCCATGCCAACTTAATAGGTTCCTCCTCATTTGGTCCAATCAATAACCATCTAAAATGATTAACTAAAAGTTGCCAAGTAGTAATCTCTCACTTTTCGCCGTCCGTGCATGACATCACCACTGTAGACAATACAAGCGCATGCATGTTTGGTCGTATTACCCCAATCAAATAAATACTGATAATTAATCCTGCAACCAAAAAGTAAAGTACAATGTTAATTATCATCAAATATAATAAACCCCACGGGTGATCTGCAATATTTGTTTGTCCTGTTATAAAAAAAACACCTGAATTCTTCTCCATTGGACCCAAGCACCATTGCTTCCGCACCTAAACACCACCAAGACAACCCTCCTTATTGGGGAAAACCGATTCCGATATTAAATACATCTTCCAATAAAAAGCAGTGGTAAGAAACTGTGCAAGAACTAAACATATGACCAAGTCCTCTACCAAAAAATATAACCTTCAATAAACTCTTCAGATAAACGTTACAGTTAATATTACATAGGTTGTTACTTGTCATGAAAAAAGGCTCTAGTTATTGAGAAGCAAACTCGACATGCACGCTCACTCTTGCTACTTCACTTCCAGTAGCTTCTTCCTGATGCAAACTTTGGAGCTTGAGTGGCTTATTTGTATTATGCTCCAGGAAAACTTGGTCTCCAGAGATCACAACCCCAAAAGACAACATTGCTTGACAACCATGGATATTCAGATCCTAGTAGATGCGCATCTTATTTGTCCCATGCTACCCTTGAAACTCACCATTCAGATCCTATTAAATAAGCACCATAATTGGCTCATGCTGCCTTTAAATAGCTGCATCAGATACAGGCTTTAACTTCGTTAGGGTACTACAATAATTTATAGAGAGGACAGTGCCTGGGAGACATTCCGGGATATGCGGTCATGGATAGGCTCCTGAAGAGTAGAAATGATACTCGCATATGAATTCCACAAATTATATAGAGAAGGGTTTAGCAAAGATGTTATCATGTCCATTTACCTTATTGTTGAGCACTTCGAAACTAGAGTTCGTGATCGTTTCGTAGAGGTAAATATACCTGTGAACACAACAATATTAGAATATACCTATGTGGTTAAATCAGATTGAGCTTCAACAAATGCATAATGTTAGGTCCCTTGAAGGAGCAATAAAGTCCAAGGACTATTCATTCAAGATAACCATCAAGGACCATGTAACTACAGAAAGTAGTCCTAGAATAAACAGATTGCTTCTTTCAGAAAACGTTGAACACAATTTTGATGTATTAATGGCATGGATTCATATAATTGAAAAAAAAACAATGACAATGGATCTTCCTCTGAAAACGTGGATGTATTATATTAGACATTCCAATTGTGACATTTTTTCACTTGTGTAAAATTTTGGCGGGAAACTGAACTCCCTACTTTCTGAGTTTTTCAAAAAGGATGATTACATCTACAATCTGCCAATGATCAAAGGGATCATTCCGCAGCAATTTCTGCTTCTTGATTCATATCAAAAGGCAAAGTATTCTTTACAGATATGATATTACCTTAAATAAACATCGGTTTAATTAGGTGTTTATGTTGCCAAGGACTGACGAATGAGATCATTTAAAAAACAGGATATCTGAAAACATCACTTTATTTACCTCCAAGCTAGCTCACATATAAGCTCTTTTGGAGCAGAAGGTAGCACCTGAACATTAATTACAGGAAGATGTTCAGCATTTAGAAAATACCAAAAGAAACAGTAGTGGAAGCAATTGTACCTTGTCTTCATAGGGGTTACAATGCTCTCTAAACCACAATCTCAAGAATTCCTGCGTAAAAAGCTCAAATCAATCAGGAATCAACTTCAAACACAAATTAACAAACCGAACACAAGATAGCACATACAGAATTTTAACAATCTATTGATCAGTTTTGTGTAGTAAGAAGTTTCAGGACTAAGGCAATAAATGAAAATATCGACCAACCTTGTCAACATTTTCAGGCTCAATACCGTTACTAAACCTTTCTTGGTAGGAATTGGCAACCCAATATCTGCTGGAATCCGGGGTATGCACCTGTAACATAAACAAAATATCATTGTAAGCACGAGAAAAAAGTAGAGATAATTCAATGCTATAAAGACTAGAATTGACAAAATTAAATGAAAATGTTTTCTTGATCAGTGGGCCAATCCAGACTGAGAAACCTTGAAGTTGACAAGTTGCGTCACTCATAAAGAATTAAAAATAGAGCAAACACCGTTTTTTCCCTCAAGCGAGAATTAAAAATAGAGCAAACACCGTTTTTTTTCCTCAAGCGATTGCACTTTTCTAGGATGCTTCATCAAGTGTACGTGCTTCAAGATAATAATAATTTGACGTATTTTAATAATACAATAAGAAGTCTTTGCAGATCCAAGAAAATATGGCAATAAAACCCACAAAAGATAACAGCTTCCCCCATGTCATATAGTAAAAATTGATTGAACAATTAGCAGTCATCGCATGCAATCACGATAGAGTGACAAAGGAACGTACAATCCCTTTATATTCCACGGTGAATTCATAATTTTCTCTAACAAGTGAAGACAAAGTATAGCTTTAAGCAAATTAGTTACACAGTGGAGAAAAGTTGTGTCAAGGCTTTGATAACAAATGGATGCCATAAAATTGATATTCCAAATAAGCATCACTAATATCAATATAATTACGATATGAATATTATAACATCAACATGCATCATTAAGAGTACTAGAAAAAAATGTGGTGAAAGTAATATATCGTGTTTCAAAAGCTACATGCATGACTTGATAATCCACAATGTTTCCCAGGAAGTGAGCATGCCAAAAACAACAAGAAAATATATCACAAGGTGTCACTGTACTGTGTAGAGCAAACCTCATCTATTAAAAGTATGTCCCCACTGGCTGTCTTTCCAAACTCATACTTCGTGTCTACCAACAATAGGCCATTTTCCAAAGCAATTTGCTGCAGACAGCAAGAATGTGCTTAGCAACTATACCAAACATGTTAAAGAAAAAACGATGCCTTTTATGGAAATGAAAACAAGATTACTTTGAGAATAACAGAAAGAAAATATGTTGAGCAGAGAAGTTAGTAGAACAAAGCTAGTAAGAACGGAAGGCTTAGATGCATATCTCACTAGGAAAGCGTGGATCGCTTGGACAGATAATCAAGTAAGCTAGCAAACCCTTCTTCCGTTATCTCTTTTCCATGTTCGAAAAACAACAGAGACCAGCAATCGTAGAAGTTGGCACACTAGTCCCCTGACTAAACGGATCGAGGTATCTCGCCCGAATAGACTTAGTCAGTAAACAGTCAGCCAGCAGTCTAAGTTGATAGTCCGCATTCGGTCCACTAAGGATTAATCAGCAGCCGAGCAACTAATCATATTTAGTCAAATTTTAGTTGGTTTTTATTTTTTTAATTATATTAAATATATAAATCAACTTCAATGATCCGGTGGTAGTATAGTATGCCTACCACCCAAAAGATCATGGTTCAAATCCTCCTTGTGGAGATTGTGTTAGGTAGCCAACTATCATATCTCATAGTACACCTTTTATACATATAATGTATCGTAAAAATTAAACATTTAGGTTCCTCGTGTATGTTAATTTAATTTCCATCATAGTGATTGTTTTCTTTATTCGGGATATGCCATTACATGTCTATAGAATCTTAAGAGAGTGGGATGCTTCGTGGTTACAAGTTGAAAAATGTAAATATAATCGTAGAGAGAGGTGAAGAGAAGTTGATTATGCCTGCACAAGAAAAGAATTGATGATTTTATATTCTCTCTATATTAATAGGGGTTCCAACAACCCTATTTCAACAGAAAAGTCAAATTGTACAAAATAATTTAGGTGAGTTGTTATAAACTTTTATTTACGTCGTCAAGTTTCAAATATGCTTTAAGTTATGTTCCATTTCGAAATTATGGTGTTAGTATTAGTATTGCAAGTTTAGCATTTGTTACGTTTTGCAAAATATTATATTCATGTGCAAGATTATGAGATTTATGATTTTTAAGTGACATATATGAAAGGTATGATATGTATATTTGGAAAGTATGCACGCTAGATCCACCTAAAAGAATGATCATGGACAAGAGGGCTTTGGACCCGCATTCTGTATACATATAAGCTCTGGGCCCTATGCGAGTTGTCCTTGACCTATGAGGTCGTAGGCGTATAACATTAAGATAAGGTCCTATGTGGAGTTTGCACTCGTAGGCAGTATGTAAGGCTAAGGGGTGGGTAAAACGTCCCTGATAATATGGTTCATGGACTAAGTAAGCTTAGATGGAGATAGTGGTGCATAATTTATTTTTATAAAATGAAATTCATGTTGTTCTTTTCAAAGGCTTTTATTTATTATTTTTATTATGTAAACATGTTATTTCTTGTTTAGTTTACCATTTCAGAAAATTTCTGTTTATGATATTTCCTTATGCAACCATATGGTATTTCACAATAAAATGATAATCGTTCTTTTAATGTTTGAAATATGATAGTTTCATGTTAAAGTTTGGACCATTCATTAGGTGTAAATTTCTTATTTGGGTTTAGACTCGTCACTTTATTGCTTAATATATTTACAGACTTACTAGAACATGAATCATAGGAGGCTTGGCACCAACACTGACTTTGCGGGAGGTTGCTACCAACCTAATATTTTTGACTTTATAGTAACTTTTTGGGATCATTCATTTAAATGTTATGCATAGTAGAACAGTACGGAATTTTTTTGTAAAAAGAAAGGTGGTTTATTGGATACAGGACAACGGCTATCAATTTTTGCATAGCGAACAAGTGACTTTCTGAAGCTTTGATTGTTTCATATTTTGACTTAGTCCGAATACATGTTGTAGAAGTTTAGTTTATGTTTTTGTATCTTTTATTTATTGTTCTTTCCGTTTGTCTACCATATGTAATTTGCCCATAGAACTCTCCCTATATAAGAGAGTCTAGGGCTCCAAGAATAAACACAACTCTTATTTTTCCCAACATCGTATCAGAGTGGTGGTCCTGGACCGGAGTTCTCGTACCAAACCCTAAACCTAGCCATCCACCACCAAGCCCCCCGCGCCCCCCCTCTCTCTCTCTCTCCACCCTCCGACGTCGCCTTCGGCGCCGCATGCTGCTCATTGGCCATGCGTTCGGTGCCGCCCTTCGGCCCCACCCCTTCGACGCCGCCCTCCGGCCCTGCCTCTTCGATGCTGATCCTGCGGCCCCTTAGGTCTCGCCTTTCGGCCCGTGAGCGTCGTCTGTGAATTGTGTGCCGCCTAGCCGCTGAAGCGGAGCACCGCCTCTCCCTTCGGCCCTCTTAGGCCTCGCGCACTGCTTCATGCCCTAGGGTTCGGTCAACCCCTAGGGTATCTTCGTCATCTACCTAAGGAGACTTTCGCCCGCGTCTCCACGTTAATGGGTTTGGTTGTGTGGGGTCTATACATGCAGCCAAACCTCCTTACGTCAGTGTAGACCAAAGATTATCTTGTCTACAACCTTGATTCTCTCCAGTCACAATGTCAGAAAGCAAGATCGAGATCCCCACTATAGGCACCTTCAAGGGTCCTGCACCAATTGTGAAGATGGATGGATCCAACTACGACTTATGGGCCATGCAGTTCATGAGCCTAATGAAGTTGATGGGTAAGAAACATATTCTTATCGAGGATGAGCCAGAGGAGAAAACATGGTTGTATGCGTCATGGGAGGTTGATGATGAATATGCTCAGGTATGGTTGTCTAGTACTCAGATTCCAGACATTACTAATGATGTATTGCATCAACCTACTACCAAAGCCATGCGGGGCATTCTTGATGCCACGTATTCTCAAGCCATGAATGAGACAAAAATCCTACAGCTTCAGCATGACATCTTTACGATAAAACAGAATGGTTGACCCTTGCATGCTCACTACACTGCATTGAGAGGAATGTTTGAGAGGCTTCACAGCTTCATGTCTCTCACGGCTACTCCAGAGCAATTGAATACATATCGGAACGCGACGATGGTGGGAGTCTTTCTAGCCTCTCTTGACTCACAGTATGAGGCTGTTTCTTCTCAGATTCTGGCAGATGCTACCATTCCTCCCATGGAGGAGGCCTTTCGCCGATTGAGTCGAATCAGTATCTCAAGCCCTACTATTGTACCTAATTCTTCTGCTATGGCAGCCTCTAGAGGAAGAGGCAATTCATCTCATTTTCGTGGACGAGGATCACGTGGTTGGGTTGGCCGTGGTCGTGGATTACAGTGCACTTATTGTCGTCGGATTGATCATACAGAAGACACATGCTACTCTAAGCATGGTTTCCCAGCCTCTGCCCCTGCAGCAGAACAGATACAACATCGGGTACTATGCCAGCGTCGGATTCACGATATGATGACCTAGCGTCTCGTCTACGTGATATCATGCCACCAGCCAGCACTCCTCCACCAGTTTCAGAGAGTAGCCTGGATGTTGCTGCTACTACAGAAGCAAGTTCCTCAGGTAGTGCTCATACTTCTGCTTATGTTCAGGGCTCACGTACCTCAGAATCGATTGTAGATTCAAGTGCCACATATCATTTGTATAGAGATAGACACCAACTCACATCCTACAGGGAAGTTTCCCCAAGAAGGACTGTTGTCATAGCAGATGGGACTCATTCTCCCATTACAGGATAGGGACAGATCGCCTTAGCACCCTCTATGGCATTCTTCATCAGACGTCTTGAATTTTGTACTAGAACATTATCTCAATTTCTTTCATCTCATTGCATTCTTCATCAGACGTCTTGTGCCTACACGTCCCAACAGAATGGTGTCACAGAAAGAAAACACTGCCACATTCTTGATGTCACTCGTACGCTTCTTATCCAGAGTTGTGCTACTCACTCGTTCTGGGGCGATGCGGTTCTTACTGCATGTTATCTCATTAACCGCATGCCCTCGTCTGTGTTGGGTGAGAAGATACCTTTCTCCCTCGATTTTCCCAACAAGGAGTTGTTTTCCCTAACTCCACGTATCTTTGGGTCTATGATATTCGTTCACCAGTTGTCTCCAGGGGTTGACAAGCTCTCTCCTAGGGCTGTCAAATGTGTTTTTGTCGGGAATTCCAAGACTCAAAAGGGGTATTATTGCTATGATCCATTACGTCGAAGATATTATGTCCGTGCAGATGTCACATTTTTTGAGTCAGTCACGTTTTTCTCTCGTACAGATGACGGGTTGGTGCCATTAGCTATAAATGATGAAATTTATATTCCTCCTACACTCTTGTATGAGCCACAGCAAGTTCCTACATCCCCGCCATCGTCATCCCCATCACCACCACCATCTCCACCACCACCACCACTATCACCTCCCATATCTTTGGTTCCTCCCCTACCACGCCACTACAGTCGACGACCAACCCCTGCTCATGATCATGGACAATCATCAACCATCCCTCAGGTTTGTTATGATAACATTATTCCTAATGATGGGACTGACGACATTTCTCAGCAGGACCAGGCAAGGGATGACACGGATGTTGGTACAACTGATTCAGATCTTGATTTGTCGATTGCACTGAGTAGAAGAGATCATGTGCTTCATATCCGATTACTTCTCATGTTACCTTTAAGCGCCTGGCAGGAGATTTCAGGAGATTTGTAGGTGCTCTATCCGCTGTGAATATTCCAATGACCTCCCAAGAAGCATTAGCCGATAGTAGATGGCGTCTGGCTAAGGAGGAAGAGATGGCCGCCCTTCAGTCGAGAGGTACTTGGAGTCTTGTTCCAGCTCCTACTGAGGCATCTATTGTGAGTTGCAAGTGGGTGTTTATAGTGAAACATAATGCTGATGGCAATATTGATAGGTACAAGGCTCGCCTAGTTGCTCAGGGATTTACTCAGACGTATGACGTAGATTATCTTGACATGTTTTCTCATGTTGCTCGACACTCTACCTTATGGATTCTTTTATCTGTTGTTGTGATTCGAGATTGGCCTCTGTTTCAATTAGATGTCAAAAATGTATTTTTATATGGTGATCTTCAGGAAGAAGTTTACATGCAGCAGCCACTTGGGTTTACTGCTGAGGGGGAGTGTGTACAGGTATGCAGGCTTCATAAGGCGATCTATGGCCTAAAGCAGAGCCCAAGAGCTTGGTTCCAGAAGCTCTCAGATTTGTTTGAGAAGCAAGGATTCAGAAGGTCAAATGCATACCATTCTCTCTTTATACAGAGGACATCCAGAAGTATGATTGTTATTATGGTGTATGTTGACGATATACTCATTACAGGAGATGATATGCAGGGAACAAAAATAGCAAAAGAATTCTTGGGTCGTGAATTCGTTACCAAGGATTTAAGAGTACTGAGATATTTCCTTGGATTGGAGTTTGCTAGAAATGAACGACGACTCGTAATGACTCAGAGGAAATATGTCACTGACTTGCTAAGTGACATAAGTATGCTTGGATGTCGACCTGCTTCTACACCAATGATCCAAGCATGAAGATGCATGATGACGACACTGAGGAGGTTGACAAAAGGAGGTACAGAAAACTGGTAGGGAGGCTTCTTTATGTTACTATTACCAGAGCAGATATTACATTTACAGTGAATAAAGTGAGCCAATTTATGGAGCAACCTCGCCAGGAACACATGGACGCCATACATATGATACTAAGGTATCTTAAGTCATCTCCAGGTGCAAAATTGATGTTTAGGAAGAAGTGCACTATTACTATTCCAGCATGTGCACATGTAGACTATGCAGGGTGCCCGAAAGATAGGAAGTCTACATCAGGCTTCGCTATATTTGTTGGGAAGTAACTTGCCTCATGGAAGAGCAAGAAGCAAACTGTAGTTGCGAGATCTAGTGCTGAATAAGAGTATATAGCTATGGCCCAAGCATGTGCAGAAGTGATGTGGGTTCGTGCAGTTCTGACAGATCTACATATAGATGTTCCTCTACCCATATCACTAGAATGTGACAATCAGACTGCATTATTTATTGCAAACAGCCCTGCATTTCACGAGAGGACGAAACACATTGAGGTGGATTGCCATTATATCCGTAATATGATCCAGAAAGGTTTTGTTTCTACAACCCATGTTAGCTCAGGAGATCAAACGACAGACATTCTTATCGAAGCTTTACTTCGGGGTTCCTTCCAAAAGTGCCTATCCAAGATGAGCATGATAGATATCTATGCTCCATCTTGAGGGGGAGTGTAGAAGTTTAATTTATGTCTCTGTATCTTTTATTTATTGTTCTTTATGTTTGTCTACCATATGTAATTTGCCCATAGACCTCTCCCTATATAAGAGAGTCTAGGGCTCCAAGAATAAACACAACTCTTATTTTTCCCAACACATGTAGGTGGATTTTTTTTATATTGAGTGTATGCAATATATCATTCAGATATATGTTAATGTTTAGAGAGAATCTCCAAATTACAGAGGAATTGCTGCCAAATTTTTTTATTATAAGAGGATAAGATGTTAAGATAAAACCTTCGCCACGATTCGTTCTGACTAGCGGAGCGGGTCGTGACACCAACAACCATCATAAAAAATAGTCGAATCTTCCGAAATGGATTTGAGCAAGAATCCATGTGGCCGACCCTACTTAAAGTGGGAGAAGGCTTTGTCATTTTTATATTAAATATATAAAACTTAATATAAATATATATATATATATAATATCATATATTTACACAGAATTAGACATTTCTGGAATAAACAAAGGAACAAACAAAGCGTCACTTATGAAGGTTCTTGCAAGGTGAAAAGGACTCGAGTCAATATACTTCAACATTAAGGCCTTAAGTGTTGATTTCTCTAGCATATCAGTAACTTGGAGAAATGAAAATATCGGTACATGTCGCTAATATTTTGCATATTTCATCGAAATCGTAAAACTGTAAAAAGAAGCCCTGTCAAATGTTGGTGTTACGGTTTCGATATTGACAACTTAGAGAAATGAAAATTTTGCCAAAATTTCAAGCTATGTTCAAGATAAATGGACAATCCATCATAAAAATGTATACGAGATTCTCTATCATTATCAACAGCCTTCTCAATATAAACATGAAGATTAAAGACAACAAAGTAAAGAAGATCATCATATCACTAACGACGGATAGGAACACCACATATGTGATCACGGAAGCAAACAAAGGCAACACTATTCTGTTCGACGACCTCATAAGTAAGCTTTTATCTTATGAAGTAGAGAAGAAACAAATGGTCGAACCTAAGGCTGAGATAAACAAAAGAAAAGCATAGCACAATAACTTGACGAAGGCTCTAAGGATGATTTTGCCATATTAACAAGAAGATTCAAGATAATCATCATACGAGATGATCAAAAGAAGGGCAGTGACATGGTGTGCTTTAACTACAAGAGAAAGGACCACTTCAAGAAGGATTGCCCCATGCTCAAGACTCCAAGCAACCTGAATCACAACGGCATAAAGGAGTAGACAGAGAAAGAAGGAAAGGATCCCACAAGCACCACCACATGGATCCAAAGAGAAAAACTTTGCAAGCTATATGGGATTCCTCCTAAAATCCTCGGAAGCGACTCGAATACTTCTGATGGTGAAGAAGCTCTACTTGAATTGATGGCTCTCGATGATCTAAGTAATCTCTGATGAACCCTTGATGAATGATTTAAAAGATGTTATTGTTACCCTGCATGATCTTCTTGTTAGTCTGGCAAAGCCTTCTCTCACTTTAAGTAGGGTAGGCTACATGGATTCTTGCTCAAATCTATGTTGAAAGATTTGATTATATTTCATGATGGTTGTCGACGACCTAACACAACCTCCACACGGGCGGATTTGAACCTCGGTCTTTTGAGTTGTAGGTACAGTACACTACCACCAGACCAAGGTTGCAGAAGTTGGCAGTCAGTACTCGGTCGGCAGGATCCCTGACTAAGGATTAATAGGCAGTCGGAAGAGTAATCAGATTTAGTCGGACATTAGTCGCTTTTGAATTTTTTTAATTATTTTTTAAATATAAATCAAATTTTAATGCATATACTATCATTTATCTTCATATTTTTAGCAATTTTAACTCACAAGTTACCCAATTAACAAACACAGAGATAACTAAACTCACAAATTGAAGTAGCCAAGTTACCTAACCATCAGGCAAATCAACAAATATCTAAATTAGCAAACATTTGGAATAAGATATTAAAGTAATCTTGTAAACATATATTTTTCACCTATGTACCTCTGTATTATTTTTCTTTCCAGTTGGACTCTTTATGTAATTTACCCATAGGCTACTCTCCTATATAAAAGAGCCTAGGGTTGATGGAATAAACAAGTTCTCTTATTTTCCCAACATGGTATCAGAGCGACGGTCCTAGACCGAAGTTCTTGAGCCAAAACCCTAGCCCTACCCTCACGCATCCACGCACGTCGTGCGCCGCCGCACATCCGCGCATCGCTACCCGTTCATCGTCGCGCATACGCGCATCCACGCATCACCGCATATCGCCGTGCATCAACGCGCATTGGCGCACTTCGCCGCGCGTCGCCTGCGCATTAGCACCGCCGAGCGCGCCTGTGTGCATCATCAGCACCACCTGTGCGCCTGTGCCCCTCCGCGTGCGCCTACGTACTAGTGCGCAGCACCCTAAGTTAAGCGTGCGCGACTCCTACATAATGGGTTTGGTTGCTTGAAGTCTACACATGCAACCAAACCCTTTTATGTCCGTGTAGACAACCATATTTTTAGTCTACCACTCCAGTCTTCTGTTATCAATATGTCAGAAAGCAAGGCAGAGATTCCATTTATAAGTGCCTTCCGAGGTCCAGCACCAATTGTGAAGATGGATGGTTCGAACTAGGAAATGAGGGCTATGCAGTTCATGAGTATGATGAAGTCAACCGATAAGAAACACATTCTTACTGAAGAAGAGCCGGCTGAGAAGACTGGAGTTAGTGCCTCATGGGAGGCAGATGATGCATACACCAAAGTATGCCAGTCTGGAACCCTGGCAATAGAGATTGCCAATGATATTCTTCATCAACCCACAGCCAAAGCTATGTGGGATATTCTGGCTGCTACATATTCTCAAGCGAAGAATGAGACAAAGATTCTGCAACTACAGCATGACATATTTACTATCAAGTAGAATGGACGTCCTCTACATTCATTGTACACATCTCTACGAGGAATGTTTAAGAAGCTTTATAGCTTCATGCCCCTGACAGCGACACCAGAGCAACAGAAGACCTACCGGAATGCTACCATGGTAGGAGTTTTTCTCGCTGCTCTTGATCCTGAGTATGAGGCAGCACGGTCCCAGATTTTGGCAGACTCTACTATTCCTCCTATGGATGAAGCCTTTCACAGACTGAGTCGCATTACTGTTCCTTATGCGGCTACGAATCAGACTACTTCAGCTATGGCTGCCAACCGAGGTCGTGGAGGTCACCATCATCAGGCTCGTGGCCGTAGCCTTCGTGGCAGAGGAGGTCATGTTCGGCCAACGTACACCTACTGCCATCGCACTGGACATACCGAAGACACATGCTACTCTAAGCATGGATTTCCTGCATCTGCACGAGTCGCTGAGCAGATAGAGCCTCCATCTGCTGCTTCTTTGGATCAGCGCTTTGATGATCTGGTTGCCCGTCTAAGGGGCATTATTCCTCCATCTGGACCAACACCCACTACTGAGAACCAGTCATGTTGCTGCACCTGCCTCTGCATCTACCAGTACCGCAGGTAGCACATTTGCATTTACTAGTAGTGGATCAGATACTTTAGCATGGATCATGGACTCTGGCGCCACACATCATCTATGTGGCGATCAATGTCTACTTACAGGGTACAGACAGATCCCTCTGGGTCGAACAGTGGTCATTGCTAATGGTACACATTCCCCGATTACTGGTCAGGGGGAAATTAGACTGACGTCATCTATGCAGCTCAAGAATGTGTTACACGCACCTGATTTTTCAATGAATCTATTGTCTATCATTCAAATTACAAAGGATTTACAGTGTCGGGCAATTTTTTATCCATCTTCTCTTATTTTTCAGGACATCCTTACGGGCAACGTGATTGGGCGTGGCTATGAGCAAGAAGGCCTATATCGCCTTAGTCAGACTCCCTTTGATGGAACCTCATCTCTACCTGCTGGTCCCGTCTCCCCTCTGCTATGGCACTTGCGCTTTGGACATCTACCGCTTCAGAAACTGTGTCGTGTGTTACCCCAGGTTTCACCTCACACGTCTATTCAATGTGAGGCTTGTCAGTTGGGAAAGCATCATCGCTCAACCTTTCCCAGTCGTCAGTGTCGGAGTAATACCTCCAAGTTTGAGTTGTTTCACGTCGATATCTGGGGTCCGAGTCGTGTTCCTGATCATCAGGGGCACAGGTTTTATATAGTTATTGTGGACGATTTCTCTCGTGTGTCATGGATATTTTTGTTAAAGAATAAATCTGAAGCAGGGAATATTATCATCAATTTTCTTAATGAGATTCGTAATGTTTTTTCCGCATTTGTAAAAATTGTGAGAAGTGATAATGCCCTGGAATTGTGTACTCATACCTTATCCAGATATTTCTCATCCCAGAGAATTATCCACAAACATCATGTGCCTATACTTCCCAACAGAATGGGGTTGCTGAAAGGAAACATCGCGCCATTTACTGGATGTAACCAGGTCGCTCCTTATACAGAGTCATGCTCCTCACTCTTCCTAGGGTGACGTTGTTCTTACAGCATGTTACCTAATCAATCGTATGTCGTAATCTGTTCTAGGTGAGAAGATCCCCTTCTCTCTTATCTTCCCCCTTACTCCTCGTGTGTTTGGTTCGGTTGCTTTTGTCCACCAGTTGTCTCCCGGGACTGACAAGCTCTCTCCTAGGGCTGTCAAGTGTGTCTTCGTTGGGTACTCCAGAACTCAGAAGGGGTACAAGTGTTATGATCCTTTGCGCAGGCGGTACCTTGTCAGTGCAGAAGTTACATTTTTTGAATCTATTATGTATTTCTCAGCCTCTGGTGATCAGTTAATACCCCCTGCTAATAGTGATGCCATTTACATGTCACCACCACCACCATCACCACCACCAACAACACTACCACCTGTAACTATACATGTTTCACCATTACAATTTCATTATACCCGCAGGCCTACTTCAGCTCATAGTCATTGCTCATCACCTAGCACGCCTAAGGTATGTTCTGAAGATATTACCATTGATGGATCTGATGATTTTTCTGAGCAGGATGTGCCATAGAGGCTAGACGAAGACACAAATGATTTAGATGTTCCTATTGCTATACGAAAGTCGAGGCGGAGTTGCGCATCATATCCTTTAGCATCTTCTGTGTCATTTGATCGACTAACTGGAGATTTCAGGATTTTTGTCGTCGCATTGTCAGCAGTAGCTATTCCACGCAATTATCAAGATGCACTGAAGGATAGTAGATGGCGTCTTGCCATGGAGGAAGAAATGGCAGCTCTTCAGTCTCGAGGTACTTGGGGTCCGGTTCCTATACCTGCTGATGTGTCACCAGTGAGCTGCAAGTGGATATTTACAGTCAAGTAGAATGCAGATGGCAGTATTGACAGGTACAAGGCTCGTCTTATTGCTCGTGGTTTTACACAGACATATGGGGTGGATTATCTTGATACATTCTCGCCAGTGGCCCGCCATTCCACTCTACAGATCTTGTTGTCTATTGCGGTTACTCGTGAGTGGCCGCTATACCAGTTGGATGTGAAGAATGTGTTCTTATATGGTGACTTACAGGAGGAAGTCTACATGCAACAACCAGCTGGTTTTACTGTTGAGGGGGAGTATCCTACGGTGTGCAGACTTCATAAGGCTATCTATGGCCTTAAGCAAAGCCCCAAAGCGTGGTTCTAGAAGCTCTCAGATCTCTTTGAGAAACAAGGATACAAACGTTCCAATGCTGATCATTCCTTGTTTGTACAAAAGACTTCCAGAGATATTATTGCAATCATGGTCTATGTAGATGACATTCTGATTACAGGTGATGATGAACAGGGAATAAAGGAGGTGAAAAAAATGTTGGGTCGTGAATTCGTTACCAAGTACCTTGGGGTCCTTAGATATTTTCTGGGACTGGAGTTTGCCAGAAATCCTTATGGGTTGGTAATGTCTCAGAGGAAATATGTCCCTGACCTGTTGAGTGAAACAGGAATGCTTCGTTGCCGACCTGCTACCACACCTATGGACCCTAGTATGAAGCTATATGATGGTGATACAGAGGAGGTGGATAGTAGAAGCTACAGAGAACTGGTGGGCAAACTTCTTTATGTTACGATTACTAGGCCCGATATAGCCTTTGTTGTGAGTCGCGTGAGCCAGTTCATGGAGCAACCACGTCAGGTACACATGGATGCCATACATATGATACTCAGGTACCTCAAGTCATCTCCAGGTGCGGGTTTGTTGTTCAAGAAAGACAAAGAGACTACTATCTCAGCCTGTGTAGATGCAGATTACGCAGGGTGTCCCAAGGACAGGAAGTCCACCTCTGGGTTTGTTGTATATGTTGGAGATTCTCTAGTCTCATGGAGGAGCAAGAAACAAACTGTGGTAGTACGGTTTAGTGTTGAATCTGAATATAGGGCTATGGCCCAGGTGAGCACAGAAATGATGTGGGTAAAGGTTGTGCTTACATATTTACATATAGAAGTTCCACTTCCTATGGCTTTGGAATATGACAATCAGGCGGCCTTGTTCATTGCAAATAATCCAGCATTCCATGAACGAACCAAGCACATTGAAGTTGACTGTCACTTTATACGTGACATGATTCAGAAGGGATTCATTGCTACATCCCATGTTAGTTCAGAGAATCAAACAGCAGATATTTTTACTAAGGCATTACTACGAGGCCCATTTCAGAAGTCTACGTCCAAGGCTGAGCATGATTGATATCTATGCTCCATCTTGAGGGGGAGTGTAAACATATATTATTCACTTATTTACCTCTGTGTTATTTTTCTTTCCCGTTGGACTCTTGATGTAATTTACCCATAGGCTACTCTCCTATATAAGAGAGCCTAGGGTTGATGGAATAAACAAGTTCTCTTATTTTCCCAACAAATCTTATATATAAGATACCTAACATGCCTTCATCATGAAAAATTAAATTTTTACTCTTAAAATAAACAAACTAGAAGAAACCCTAACCTAACAATGGAAAAATTAGTAATAAAAATCTAAACAACAACTCAATCAAAAAAAGCAATAACATCTACGATCAACCTGCAAATTAGAAGAGAAGATATATCCTAACAATAAAATCTAAGATCATCTTAAACAAATCTAAGCAATAACATATAAGATCAACATAAGCAAAAACAAAAAAAATGAATAAAGCCTAACAATGTTATTTGCTAACAATAACATATTAACATCTAAATTGAACATCGTCAACCAAAGCAAATCTAAGCAATAACATCTAAGATCAACCATAGCAAAAACAAAAAAATTGAAGAAAACTTAACCTAACATTGTTATTTGCTAACAATAACATATTAACATTTAAGTTTAACATCATCAACCTAAGAAAATAAGAAGAGAAAATATAAGCAAAAACAAAAAAAAAAGAAACCTAACCTAAACTGTGCTTGAGCTAGCGGGGGCGGGGGCGGCGGGGACGCGGGATGCTTCTAGGTGCTGGAGCCTGGAGGCAGCGGGGGCGACGAGGCGCTAGAGGCAGCGCCGACGACGCACTGGAAGCGGCGAGGCGGTGCGAGGTCGGGAGTATCGTGCATGGGTGGGGGGCCGAAGGGTCGGGGGTCTGTCAAGTTGAGTTGAGGGTTACTGAACAGTAACCCTTTAACTCAATACCCAGATCCAATTCTCGGATCCTCTATGCAGAAATCAACAGATTAAGCAGCCACCTAGACCGACTACTCGCCCGACTAATCGGGCTCAACCGACTATAGGTCGACTTTGCCTATTGGAGTCGGGTACCCATCCGAGTCGCATAGTCGGACCGACTAGTCGGTCTAGTCGGTCGACTTTTGCAACACTGCACCAAACCATTTAAGTGTTACTCTATAAAGGGGAAAATAAATAGTTAAAATCTATTGCATGTACCACTTTAAAAGAGCATGAATCAGAACAGAAGTAGGATTACCCAAAGAAAATATACATGAAGTTTCTAATTGTTTGTCTTTATCTAAAAAACTGCATGTAAAAGAAATAAGTCTTCTTAAGTGTTGAAAAAGAAGATACAGAAGTGTAATAGAACAAGAACGAATAAAATAAAAAATATGAAATGTGGAACATTCAAGATTTTAAGTAGAACCCTACTCCATGATGAGCAGGATAAAACTATAGGAGAAGACCTCTAACAGTCAGAAACTTTATTGTAAATCTCAAGGAATACAAGGCGTATAGAGCTCCTTATATAGCTCCACAGTTAGACCGAAGTTCCACAGATGGACGGTGTGGGATTAAACATAAGCGAGGGGAATTGGATCTTGGAGATATCCAATTATCCAAGTATTACATACTCTATCACATCCCCTCAAGCAGGAACTGAGAAAGATGCAAGTTGAAACAAAAGAAAATACACAATACACCTTTACTCGATATATCCAAGAGAGACGGGAGGAGACCCGCTCAGAGTAGTCGTTGTTAGTAGAAGACCTTGCACAATGACGGGTCTGTGACGTTTTGGTCGTACATGTAGAGTCGTTGCAGTAACCAGGTCATGCCGGAGTGGATTGTTTGAAGAAGTCCAACACTGAGAAAAGCACGATAGAATGTATGGAAGTAAACAATGCTCGGTGAAGACGTTCGGTAGAAATAGTAGTTTGAAGTGTCAGTTTTCGTGTCTTGAAAGGCAGTAGAAGTCTGAGACAATCTCAGATAGAGAAGTCCATGTTGATATCGGGATAGATACCTGTTAGAAAATAAACATGCGGAAGCGTAACATGGAAAGGGATAAAGAAAAATAAGAACAGCGGGATTTTAATGTGGAACCCTACTTCCTAAGGAGCGGGAAGGAACCACGGGAGAAGCCCTCAAAGGGGCATATGTAGCATTTGTTGGAGTACTTAGTTGTATGCATCACGAGTTGTAGCAGGGTAAATGGATCCTGGAGAAGATCCATTTACCTCATCCAATGTTTAGTCCCACACCGCCTAGTGGTAGGACTTGGAGGATCTGGAGAGGCTATATAAGGAGCCCCAGACCTCCTGTATCCATTGAGAAAGTAAATAGACAAACACGCCCTATTTGAGGGCTTCTCCCGTGGTTTCATCCCGCTCCTCAAGGAGTAGGGTTCCACGTTAAATCCCACGTTCTTCGTGTTCTTTATTCCATTTCCATGTTTTGCTTCCGCATGTTTATTTCTTAACATGGTATCAGAGCGGGTTCGATTCTCGAGGCTTTGTTCTTATTTTTTTTCGAGATTCGATTATCAAAAACATGTCTGATTGTTGTTATCGAGATTTATATTTAGGGTTTCCTTTTGTTTGAAATCTAATTGGTTCTGGAGTTCGTTCGTCATGGGGCATCTTCAGTCGCAGCTCTCTTGTATGTTCCATATTCTCCACGAGCGCCTTCAGCACAGGCGAACCCACCAGGCGCGACCGCGATATCCTGACGGTGCCACATCTCCACAAGCCACAAGACGGTGCCGCCCCAAGGGCCATGGTGGCCTGCTTCGTTCTCCAGGTGGCTGGGCGCCCCCCCCCCTTCGCGTGCATGTTCACTTCCATCAGCCCAGGCCCTATTGCACGAGCCCCAGATCTCCTTGCGTGATGGCGACGCTCAGATCTTCCTCCACGACGCCAACACCATCGACGATCACGTGCGCACCTTCTGATCGCGCAACCGTGTGCACCTTCTGTTTGCGCAAGCAATGCGCGAGGGCACGAATCACCTCCTCTTTGTGCTACAGGCGAAGCCCCACCTCTCTCTCTCTCTCTCTCTCAGCCAGATCTCGCGCAGGTCCCGCACGCCCGCAAACCTCTCCCCTCGTGCGAAACTTTCAGGCGCAGGACCCCCTTGCCCATCGCAAGCCCTTACGCAGGCGGCTTTCCCTCGCCGCCCTTGCGGCTACGCGCACCCACCAAGGCGATGACCCCCCTCATGAGCCCCTTCTCCCTCCAGCTCCTCGTTCGGCGCAGCGAGGGGTTCCTCAATGGAACCCTTGCGCGCAACGACGTCCATCTCCAAGCTTCCCGCATCAGGCGACGCAAATGAAGAAAGCACCGTGGTGATCGGCACTCATAAATGCAGAGGGTTCCCACGATGGGAACCCTAAGGCAGGACATACGATTATTTAAAAAAAAATTGTGTGAGAAAGTGAGAAGTTAAAAAAAAGAACATTTTTTCCTTTGTGGGCCAAAAGAGCCCAGCTGAGATTTTTTTTAAAAAAAAAGGGGGGATCCTATGTTTGTTGGGCCCGTAGAGAGCTGTATCAAAAAAAAGAAAAAAAAGAAGAAAAAGAAGAACGAAAAGAAAAAAAATGAAGAGGAGCATACAAAAAAAACGTACGCAAAGGAAAAAATGAAGCCGTTAAAAAAAGGTTAAACGTCTTTATAAATAAAATAAAGAGGGAAAAGTAAGAGCCGTATTAAAAAAAATGAAACGGCCAAATGTTATTCAAATGCCGAAAAATCTGACGGCTTCGTTTGTTTTGTATCCCCCAATCTCTCTGTCTTCTTCCAGCTTGGTCGATGTCATCTTTTCCGATCAGTATGGGAGAAAGGGGGAGTATATGTAGAGTCACAGGTCTGTTCTGTTGTTCCGGATTCGAGATTTAGATGCCAGTCTCCAGACCAGCCAGTTGATCATACTCTACAGATGCGCAGGTTCAGACTCGACATTCAGATTGGTCAGAGTAAAAGTTTGAGGCACTCCATGTTGAGGCCCATTGTTCGAGTTCTCTAGAGAGAAACTCCAGTTTCAGACATGCAAATGGATGCGGTCATTTTCAGATGAGCACATGTTTGCCATCATTTCAGAGGTCCCCATCATTTTCTTATTGCTTCGGCCAGAGTCTTCATGTGAACCATAGGGACTCCAGAGCAAGGCCTTAAATGTCGGTTTCGATCACCATTTCGGTATCGACCAAAACAGAATTTTGATGGAATTTTGACCGAAATTTCGGTCATTTCGATCATTTTTTGTATGAGTTCGAGTTGGTATTCCAGGGCTCGATCCTTATCGAGCCCGAGTTCGAGCTTAGGTTTCTTATCGAGTTCTAGTCTGAGTTTAGGCCAACTCCGCTCGTTGAACTCGATAGACACCCCTATCAGCAACAAACCTCGACGGATGCTTCATGTAGACTTCATACTGAAGATCACCATACAAAGAGGCATTCTTGGCATCAAGTTGAAACAAAGGCCAATCTCGAACCACTGCAACTGATAAAGGAATTTGTAGGGTAGAATGGTGAGCAACTGATGCAGCACAAAATTAAAATATAGGGCTTGATATTTTTATCCGTTAATTTTATTTACGTTTATTCGATTGTCGCATTTTTATCTAAATAAAGAGATCATGTGTGATCTCAATTTAGTTAGTTAGAGTCAATTAGAGATTTGAATTTATTTCAAATCTATTAGTTAGTTCGTTAGAGTCAGTTAGGATAAGTAGTTTTGAATTTGAATTTGGATTTCTATTTTTGTAATCTCATCCTTCCTATATAAAAGGATGATAAGTGATGGATCTGTCATTCATGACTCTAAAAGTTGAAAATAGAGCTTTGTTCCCGAGTAATTAGCTGCATATTTCCACTGATATTGCATAATTAACATTCATGCATGCATTGATAACATCTGCATTTTAGCATTCATATTGCACAAATAAGAAGCCCATTTCACTTGTAAATATTCACCTGTATATTCATCATATTTCACCTATTTGTATAAATTTTATACTAACTTCAAATACAATAAAATCAACTCCATAATGTATATATTACTAACACTAATTAAAGAAAAATATCAAAAAAATACTAACTTGTAAAATTGACCAATAAAACCCCAATCCAAGTTTAAAACTAGGAGGCTTAAAATGCACATATCTCTCTCATACAGTGTCCGATTTAGGTCTACTTACTTTTAAAGTAATCTACATTCAGAGACCTTCAAAACAAGACCAATTTCATTAAAATCGGAGCTCGTATGCGAAACTTGGGTTTTGTGCCCCTTTTGTATATTGTACATATTGACCGTTTTACCCTGTATTTTATCCTTTTATTTTCTTCATTATTAAAAATCCAAAAAAATTAAATTAAGTTTTAAATGTTCTTTTCATATTTTCTCTAACTTTATTTTAATTTTTCTCTTATTTAAAATGATTAAATTTTTTTGCAAAAGACAAAAATGTCGTATTTTATACCTATAAGGTACCGCCCAAAAATACATTTTCTACAGATGATTTCATTTGATTTTCGGCCCTTCACGAAGATTGTAGATCTCGTCGAGACGAGCAACTTTCGTGTTGACCACTTTTTGATTTAATCCCTTTTGTTATTTCTTTTTTATTTTTTTTACATTTAATTTTTGAATTTTCTAGTAGCGACATGTGGCAGCTCCTGGGGCCGCCACATGTCACCCCAATTTTTTATATTCGGATTTATTTTTTTATTATTTTCAGTTTTTATTATTTTATTATTATTCGTTTAGTAGCCTACTTATTTTACTTATACTAAATTATATTATTTTTCCCCTTTTACTCCTTTTCTTATTCCTTACTCCAAGTCACCACTCCCTCCACCATCCCTCCATCTTCTCCACCTCTTTTCTAACTTCCCCCTCCTCTTTATATTCTCATCCCCTCCTCCATTGTTCACCAACCGCCATTTCTTCAATTGAGAGGGAGAGACCACCAGCCCTCGAGTGTTGTCGGTGACAGCGTCAATATTCTTCGGTCGAGCAACGACGGTTTCAAAGGCGTGATCCACGAGTACTCCTCCTCTTGTCGTTGTGCATCACTTCAGGTCACAACCGAGCTTCTTCGATTTTTCGTCAAATCGAATCGAGGCGACGACAACCGGAGTCTAGCATCGCTGCTCCACAATCCGACGAACCACACTGGTAAGTATTCTATCTCCATCTTTTTATTTTATTTTATCTAACATTTTTTCCTTGTTGTTTCATCCACAAATCATCACACAAAAACACATCACCATCACAAACATTATTCTTCAACATCTTCTCCTCTTTTTATATCCATTCCCTGTTAAAAAAATATACAAAAAAATTGCAAAGAAAAAGAAACAAAAAAAAATAAACTGCAGGTCCACGCGGGTGGCCGCCGACCTCCTCACCGACCACCCTCCTCCGTCGTGTTCCTGGCCGCTGCGCAACCCTCGTCCTCCTCCTGCGACCGTGCCCCGCCCCCACCGCGGGGGCCCTGCACCTCGCACCACCCCCGACTCCACCAGGCCGGTCTTCTCAGCAAGCGGCCAAGCCGCCCCCTGCACTGCGCCTCCGCCGTGCTCGCCCCACTACGCGCGCGCGACCCTACCAGAACCGCCGCACCAACCTTTATCGCCCCCTTCGCGCCCGTGCGCCTCCCACCATCCCTAGCCGCTCGAAGCAGCTGCTGGCCGCCAGTCGCATGCCCAAGCGCTCTCCGCCCCAGCCGCCTCGCGCAGCCTCAGTGGGCGAGCGCCCGACAGCCGCCGCGTGCACCCGCGGGCTCCTCTAGCTCCCCATGCCGTTGCACCATCCACCCCACGGTGGTGAGTAGCCACCAACCTCGCCCGAGCGCCGTCTCGACCTGCCTTCTACGCCACCAACACGCGTACAGCCGCTGGTGTCGCGCCACCATCCCCGTGCCCTCCCGCCGCGCTCCCACGTCCTTCGTGCAGCCGCTGCGGCACGCCGCTTCCACCCTTCGCGTGGTGCCGCCCGCCGTTTCCCAACTTGTGTGCTCTAGCGTGAGATTGGAAAGGTTGTTTAGTTTATTTTATTTGTGAACATTGCAGTTTCATCCGTTCACATTTTCTTATTTGCAAAACAGTTCATTTGCATTGTTTTTGTTTATTTTTTTATTTTCTGTATTGCATAGACAACCTTAAATTTATTCAATCATTTGGACAATATTTTTACATCATTTTTAAATAAAAAATAGCATGTTATAGAGCAACAAAATCTTAATCCCCTGGCTGTTTATTTGCATTTTTGTGAGCATTAGATTATTCTTAAAAAATTAGAGATTGAAAATCAGTGATATTTTGCCCATTTAAGCTCTGACATTCGCACAGTCATATTTCTTGCACAGACATATTTCTTGGTCTAAAAATTGGGAAAAAATTGTAAATGATGCATCTAATTGTGCTTTAATTACAGTCCAAATTTCGTCCAATTTGGAATTGTCTTTTGCATGAAATAAATTATAGAGTGATTTCTGTAATTGTTTTTTAGTTAAACCCACGAATAAGATTTTTGAGAAATTTCAAAGCTCCTGGATTCCCTATTAAAATATCTATTTGAGATAAATAACTCTTTGGATAATTTGACTTCGTGGATTTATTAAGAACTAAATACTCACAGTTGCTCTATTTTCAGTAAAAAATTAATAAAAAGATTACAAAGTGTCAGAAAATTCCAAAAATATTAGTGTTGCTTCATTTCATCATGTTTATCTTCCAGTAAATATTTCATAATTTTTGCATATCATTTACACGAAAAATTACATAAAATCCCCCAAAAAGTTTGCATTTTTCATGTGCGCATTTTAAATCCAAAAACTCTAAAAAAATACATTTTACATTAAACATTGGATTAGGTTTACTGGAAAAATACAATTGGTCAATTTGGATTAATTTCACATTAAAATTGAATTTGGCTAAGTTGATTTTCTTAATAACTTAGTTCATTCGCATCATTGCATTTGGCTTTTTATTGCATAAAAAAATAAAAAAATCCCACTTGAAAAACCGCAATTTAATTCATCTAATCTGATCCCGAGTTGTTCCTTTGCCTCCTTGAGTCGACCCTGCAGCTTGCCCAGGCTAAACAAACATAAAACCGTGCGTTAACTCATTCGACGATTCATCGATCTGTGCAGTTATTTTTTATTGATCCGGATTTATCCGACTGCAACGAAAACGTCAATTCGGCAACATTAAAAAGGATAGATCCGCGACTCATCAATAGGCTATTGTTTTAGGGGAGTTCAGTTGATATTGAAAATTGAGATTCATCTCATTATCTCTCTTGGTCTCTCCACTTTCCTCTCCCAACATGATCTTCATGATTCCCCTTCAAAATGCCACGTAGCCGACGTATTTTCTCCTTCCTATCCTCTCTAAATTTCTTTTACCAAAATTATATTTTTCGACCATTGCAAATTTTCATTTGCATCAGCAACTGGAGAGAAGGTGTCAAGATAATCTACCCCTATATGTATGAGTAAAGCCTCGTGCAATTAATCGAGCCTTGTACCGATCATTGCTGCCATATATATTCTGCTTCACTGTAAATACCCATTTGCAACTCACTATAGACGTCACAGTGGGATCAGGACTCTCAACTGTAGAGATGCCATCTCCTCCTCCATAGCTAGACACCACCTGCTATTCGTCAATGCCTCCTGGTAAGTCCGTAGTATGGCCACGACAGACAATGCAACAATAAACCTTCTGAAGTCACCCGTCAGACGATCGAAGGTGATATGAGAAGCAACTGGATATGAAGTACATGAACATGTGGATTAAAGAGGGTGATGCCAATACAACCTTCTTTCACCGTATGGTTAGTGGACGGAAGCGATCTAACGCTTTGCGCTCTATTTCGATAAATGTTGTTCGGGTTGTGGGGGACAAAGAGATGAGGCGTGCCATTGCATCTCATTTCAAGGGCTTCGCTACGGGGCGCTCCCCGAAAGTGTGGCGGTGGTCGGGATGTGGGGCTCCGCCCATTTCACAAGCGGCGTGCGAGGAGTTGACACGAACGGTCTCCATGGATGAAGCCAGGGCGGCCGTGTGGGACTTGAACGAGGATGGATCCCCGGGTCCTGATGGTTTTCCGATTGCGTTCTATCGGAATTTTTGGGAGGTGGTGGGTGAAGATGTCTTGGAGGTTATTACGGAGTTTTGCAGTGGAAATGTAGGTTTTGATCGGATCAATCGGGCCATCATTGTGTTGATTCCTAAGTGCTCCGCGGCGGAGCGTATTGACGAGTTTCGTCCCATTTCGATAATCCAGCGGCATCTATCTTATTGTCGCCAAGTTTTTGGCTCGTCGGCTCGCTCGGGTCCTGGACTCGATTATTTCTCCGGTACAGACGTCATTTATACGAGGTAGGCAGATTTCGGATTGCATTGCAGTAGCGTCGGAGTTAGTCGCCGATTGGAAGAAGACCGGAAGATAGGGGGTGCTGTGGAAGGTTGACTTTGCCAAGGCTTACGACTGCCTCGATTGGAGGTTCTTGTGGTCGGTTCTGAGAAGGCGTGGTATTTCTGAGGTTTGGATATCATGGATGCGACGTTGCGTGACCACGGTGTCCTTCTCTTTGTTGATCAATGGCCGCATGGAAGGGGGCTTCTTCCAGCCCCGAAAGGGAGTGCGCCAGGATTGCCCCCTCGCTCCTCTTCTGTTTGTAGTGGCTGCGGATGTCTTGGCGCGCATGGCGGATCGTGTGATTGATGTTGGACTTTCGAAGGGGTACTCCAAGGGAAGGATGTGCGTGCCTTTGCTCCAGTTCGCAGATGACACCGTGTTCTTTATTGAGGGAGGCTTATCCGAGGCCTCGGGGATGGCGACGACGCTTGATCTATTTAGCGAGCTATCGGGTCTATATAAGAATGGAAGCAAATCCAAGGTGATTCCTTTTGGCCTGTCGGAGGCGGAGGCGATTGATTGCGTCCATGTCTTGGGGTCTCCTCCGGGTGAGTTACCTATTGATTACCTTGGCTAGTCGTTGGTGGTTGGGAGGGCCAGGATCAGGGATTGACATATGGTCGTCGAGAAGGTGGTGATGCGCCTTGCTGGGTCGCAGTCGCCCATGCTGTCGAGAGGGGGACGGCTTGTTCTTCTTTAGGCGGTGCTCTCCTCGATTCCGGTATTTTTCTTATCCCATCGTCGCATGACGGTGGGGATTCGCATCCGTCTTGAGAAGTGTATGCGAAGATTTCTGTGGGGAAGGAATGCTCAATCAGGGGGAGGGCTGCATTTGGTGGCGTGGGAGAAGGTCACTAGAGGCAAGCATGAAGGCGGGCTGGGCGTGCGGAGATTGGAGCTTATTAATGATGCTTTCTTTCTCAAATGGGCGAATAGGATTTGGGGCCAGGGTAATGACTTCTTTACCAGAATATTGTGGGAGATTCACGGGGAATGCTGGGAGATGGAGGTGCGGGGCGATGTGCTCGGAGCTTAAACTCCGTTTTGGCGGGTGGTGCTGGAGGTATTTGGAAGGAATTTATCGTTGTTTGTGCCTGTGGTGGGAAATGGTGAGTCCTTTAAATTTTGGAAAGACGATTGGATGGAAAGGGGGTCCTTGAGGGTGCGATTCCCCCGCTTGTTTGCGCTGGCGGCTGAGAAAGATGCAACTGTCGCATCTTGCTGGGCGGATGGGTGTTGGTGTCCGCCTTTCCTGGCTAATTTCTCGGATCAGAGGCTTGAAGATTTTCTTGCTCTTTTGGGCGCCATAGGGGACGCTGGTAGGCCTAATGCTGGTCGTGATCATTGGGCCTGGCGGGGCGGTTCCTTCTCGGTTAGGAAAGCTTATGGGGCGTTGGCTCGGCCCCCACCGGCGCGGTCCGACATGCTGGTGCGAGATTGTGGTTTTTTCTGGGGCCTAAAGATACCCGAGCACCTTGGCTTCTTCTTATGGCTTTTCCGCAGGAAGAGATTGTTGACGATGGAGCGTTGTGCAAGGCTATTGGGCGATATCTCTAATATTTGTATGCTTTGCGATTCGGCAGTGGATTGGGTGTGCACGGATGACATGACGGCCTTTTGTGAGTCGTTGGTGATGAACAGAAACAGGGCGAGAAGGGACATCTTGCTTCCCATAGCGAGGCTGTGGTCGATTTGGTTGGGAAGGAATAAAGCCATCTTCTTGGGCCAACGCTTCTACAAGGACAACGTGCTTCTTCAATGTGTGAGACTAGTGGATGATTGGGCTATGGGTTAGGCCATAGTGGGTTATTCTTTTTTGGGATGTGGCGCTTCCTGTACAGTTGTAGATTTCCTCCTTTTTTTCTCTTTTTGTATTTCTGTTTCTTTTCCTCTTTCTTTTGTTTAATATATTGGGGCGAACACCGCTGAGTGTGTCCCCCTTTTTTGGGCGTAAAAAAAAGAAGTATATGAACACTTCTTCTTCCTAATAGCAAGAGGCACATCAAGGTCATCGTCATTCCTGCCAGTGATCTGATAATCAACCTCCTGAAATAACCCCTGCTGAGAAATATCGTCAGTCCCATCATTAGAAGTAATGTTGTCAGTACAAACCTGGGGTGTGTTGGACTGCCATGAACATGAGTAGGAGCAGGCCGTTGTTGACTATATTGATGTGGTAGCGGTTGAACCAGAACAATGGGAGGCGGTGGGGCTGATGGAGGTGGTGGAGGTGGTGGGCACATGGGAGGAGGTTGAATATAGACCTCATTATCTGAATCTGAATGTGTCAACCTGTCACTTGTAGGAGAAACATACATGACTAACTCAAAAATGTGACATCTACGCTGACATAATATTTCCTGCGTAACGTATCATAATAACGATAACCCTTCTGATTTCTGAGTACCCTACAAAGACACATTTAACAGTCCTAGGAGAGAGCTTGTCAATCCCTGGAGACAACCGATGGACAAACACAATAGACCCAAAAACACGAGGAGTAAGAGAGAACAACTCCTTGCCATGAAAAACAAGAGAAAATGATATCTTCTCCCTCCGCATCGATGAGGGTATACGGTTCATGAGATAGCATGCCGTGAGAAGTGCCTCACCCCAGAATGCATGCGGGGCACAACTCTGAATAAGGAGGGTACGATGACATTAAGTAGATGACAATGCTTTCTATCAGCAACATTGTTCTGTTGAGACATATATGCGCATGATGTTTGATGAAGATTACCATGAGATACAAAAATTATGAGAGCACACGAGTAGGAAATTTCAACGCATTATCGGTCCTCATAATTTTGACTGAGGTGGAAAAATATTTTGCAAATTTTTAATGAAATTTATAATTGTATTTCCAGTTTTTGATTTATTTTTCAACAAGAAAACCTAAGACTAACGACTAAAAGCATCCACAACAACTAAATAAAATCTGTCACTGATGATCGGGAACACGACTTAGACCCTAAACATCAACATGGAAAAACTCAAAAGTGGAACTGCTGCTCCGACTTTGATGACTATGGAAGACAGACCGATGATACTTCCCTAACTGACATGCTCTCAGTTGAATGTTAAGTAGGGAGAAATATGGGGAAGGACTTGATGCAGTTTCTGAAGTGGAAGATGACCGAAGCGTAGATGCCATAGAAAGGGAGAGCCTGGTCTACAGGAATGGGAGGATAGTCCATCATACAATATTTGGACTAGTCGATAGAGCACGCCCTGCTCACAGCCACAACCAATCACCTGTCTGTAAGGATGTCTTGAAACACAAGAGATGACAGGACAAATATTGCTCGACAGTGTAAATCCTTAGTAATATGACTAATAGACAGTAAGTTCATAGAAAAATCAGGGGCATGCATCACATTCTGTAATCACATAAAGGGCGTTAAAGTGATCTCCCTTTGTCCTGTGATTGGGGAATGAGTCATGTAGAGATATATTTCATGTTTATGTATCTTTTTATCTATTTCCTTTTCTCTCCGTCTACTTTATGTAATTTTTCCATATGTCTCTCCCTATATAAGAGAGCCTGGGGCTCAAAGGATAAATCATCTCCTTTTATTTTCTCAAGATAATATCAGAGCGACGGTCCTACACCGGAGCTCCTGTACTGAAACCTTGACTCTAATCCCCACCTGAAACCTCTCGTGCGCGTCGCCACCTTGGGCCTCGCTAACCCCGACCCATCACCTCGGGCCCCACAACCCTCGTTGCTCCGAGCCGCCTCGGGCTCCTGCTACACAGGCCCTCGTAGCCTCGGGCCTCCGCAACCCCTCGCCACCCTGGTCCCTTACCACCTAGGGCCCCTCGCTACCCATAGCACCATGCTGCCCAGGGCCATCCGTCACCTCGGGCCCCCGCAGCCCCGCTGCTTTGGGCTCCTCTCGTCACATCTCTTTTCTTTAGAGGTGCTTCCGCTCGGCTACCTCTAGGGGCTCCCTTCTGCGGCTCTATCATCCTTCGGCTACCAACACCGCATCTCTATGTTGATAGGTGACGAGTTCGCTAAATACGATGAATAATTCGGGTACGTTGTAGTATGTGTACTTAGCGATTCGATCAGAACCGAGAGAAGATCTCTGTAAAGAGTGTCTCGACTTTAATTTATATCCCGGGCAAGTCCGGGGTGGAACACTTCGGGTTTAATTCGAAAATTAAAATCTAGATTTTCAAATGCAGTTTTTTTTATATTTTTTAATGCAAAATGAATGACAAATACAAGATACGGCTAGATTAAGAAAATAAGAAAACACACAACTAGGCCAAATTAATTTTAATATCAAATCAGTTCAATTCAGCAAAATTATATTTTTCATATAATCCTAATCCAGTCAGGAACACGAAACACATTTTTTGGAATTTTATGGGTTAAAATGCAACAATTAAAAATGCACACTTTTATTTTTCACAATTTTTCATACAAACAGTAAGGAAAAATTATGAAAATTTTATTGCAATATTAACATGACATAAGGAAGCTAAAGTGATATTTTTGGAATTTTTTGACAAATTATGAATTTTTTATGAATTTTTTTAGTGAAAACAGAGTGACAGTGAGTAATTAATTCTTAATAAATCCACAATATCAAATTAATTAGAGTGTGAATTATCTCATATAGGTATTTTCATATGGCATCCAGGAGACTTGAAATTTTGTGAAAAGAATGTATGTATATTTAATTAAAAATCAAATACTAAAATCACTCTACAATTTATTTTAGGCACAAGACAACTCCACTTTGGATGAAATTTGGACAATAAATTAAGCACTATTCAAGTCATCATATCTAATTTTTGTGAAATTTTCAGAGCAACCGTGAGTTAGATATCAGTTTATGATCATTGATTGAGTAAACTATGCAGAATTTCAGTTAGACAATTTTAATTAATTACCCAAATATCAGAAAAATATAAATAAAAATCCACAAGGTAGAGAATTAGTTGCTCATCACAATGATATTTTTCATTGAATAAAATAATGCATAAATAAGGTCCAAATTAAAATGCTAACATAGGGTTATATTTGCAAAACAGAAAACAAATGAAACAACACAAATATGTGAAAGGACTTGTTTGTAATTATATAAACTTAAAAGAACACACTTGCAATTTTTACAATAAAAAAATTAAAGGCAAAAAGGACCTTCTTCTTGTTCGGGAGGAACCCAGCAACGGGGAGGGGGCGGAACCAGCGGCAGATGGCGGCGCAGGGGAGCGTGGCCGCGCAAAAACGACAAGGAGGGGCGGCGGCCAGCCGCTGGTGCTAGGGGCAACGTCGGAGAGCGGCGTCCGGCGTGGAGGTGGCGATGGGGGGGGGGGCGGCGGCCTTGGAGCTGCTGCTCCACCTCCATTATTTTTTTGTTTTTTTATTATTTTTTTGTTGTAATAATAGAAACTTCTTTTTTTGTTTTAATTTTTTTATATATATTTTAAATTTTCTTAAACAGGATTGCAAATAAAAATGACAATGAAGGGGATCTTATAGTGAGGGAATGATGAAGATGGTGATGAAATACAAGGGAACAAAATATGAGATAAACGAAATAATAAGGGATATGAGAAGAAATAGTTACCTGAATCTTTGCTGGATTTGCGGAGCAGCTACGCTGGACTCATGCCGTCGCCTCGATCCAATTGGCGAAATAAAAATTGGAGAAGCTACGCGAGCTCGATGGGGAACTCGTGACGCGGAGGGAGCTCCGCGGATCTCGCCTCAAGGAGGTCGTCACTTGAGGAAGACGCTTCGCCGCTGTCGCCAACAAAACACTCCAAGCTCTCTCCTTATTCTATTAGAATGGCGGATGGGAAAAAATGTGAATGGGGAGATGAATATAAAGAGAAGAGGAAGGGAGGTTAGAATGGTAGTGGTGTTGAATGGGAAGTTTTATTATTGGTGGAGTTGAATGGGATGTTGGATGAAGAATATGGAGTGGAATGGAGGTTATTAAAAGTGGTGGAGTTGAATGAGAGGTTGGTGGTACAAGAGTAGTTATTGTAGAGAATAGGAAATAGATAAAAATAAATAAATAATGTAGGCTACTAAAATACAATAGAAATAAAGATACGAAAAAGAGTGGAGAATTTACAAAAGAAGATATACAACATGTACATTTTTTTGTTTGCTTTTCTAATATGTATTTTTTGTCTTTTTAATAAGAGATATTTACAACGGAAAAAATACAATAAAATACTATGATCAAAATACAACACAACCATAATTTTTTTGTATTTTTAATAATTAGGAAAAATAAAAATGAAGAAAGAATGAATATATAGATAATATACAATGTACATCTAGGTCCCGAAATCCAACTTTTGCAAATGAGCTCCGATTTTAATGAAGCCACTTCCGTTTGATAGATAATTTTCTAACTTGAACTTTAAAAGTGAGTTTGGTGAATTTGGAGTTCATACGGAGCGGGAATTTGGTTTTGAAGTTGATCTTTATGCCTTTTTTTCCTTTGAGATCTAGGAGCATTTATTTGAGGTAAAATTTATTTTGTATACATTGTTATGGACAAGTTAGAGAAAGAATTAGCCAAAAAGGAGTTTAAATGAAATTATTAAAAATATATGAAGTTTTGGGCTATTTATAGGTGAGAAACTCCTTTGATTTTGCGGCTTTTTATTGTTAATTTATTTTGTATAATCTAATATACAATAATTAGTGTGTTTTATTTACAAGAGTCATTTTGTTAATATATTGATTTTGTGGACATTTTTTTTGGGATTTTACTCGGAGATTTTGCAAAGATTAAGATATTGAGATGATGAATCGTGGATTCATCACCCCCCTATACTTAAACTTTGCTAGTCCTCGAGCAAATAAAGAATGAATAAGATGGATTAACCCCTTACTGTGCATGTGAGTACAAGACTTGATCCGTTCAAGAACTCTCGATTTTAGAAATCCTAAAATTCTAAGCTGAACCAAGCTCTAGTCAAAAGGTATCCAATTTTCCTAATCATCAGACTCTCTTTGTATACATATATAGTAGGGATATGACTTTAAGTGTTGACTCTAGGGAATAAACCATTTCTTGCATCCAATCCACCGTCTCTTTAGTTGTCAGACTTAAAAGTGTAGATGGAAGGCCAGTTGATGGAGGGCATAGGATTGTGTCATTTCTTGTCACCCTCTCATTGGAACAAGGATCCTCTCGAGTGCCTTATTACTCAACGCATATTTTTGGTGTTGATCAGTGCGCCCGTCAAGAGAAGTTGGAGTCGTCTGCACTTGTTTTCCTGGGAGTACACTGGAGTGTGCCTTTTTTGAGTACCTATCGTACCTTCTACACCCAGACTTGTAGCATTTACGATGCAGAGCCCTTTTTTGGTGCAAGCTCGACTCCTTCTCCTAATAGCGGTGGTTCAAGTGGACACTTTGAAATGGTTGGGAGTGCTCGTCTTTATCCCATCCTCGTGCATCATCAAATCAAGTCTAAACTTAAATCCCTCATCCCAGTTCCTCAAGTGAAATTTCAACTCATCTCATCATAACTGCAATCGTGTATGTGAGGTGCTAATCATATTCTTAAGGTGGAGACTAAGCATGCAATATAGCACGCAAATCTTTCAAACTAGGGAAATGTGAATAATTAAGTCCAAGACCCTAATGACTAGGGCTGGCTAACTCAAAATCTCAAGACCTCATAAACCAAGTGTTCTTGAACATCACTAGTCTTGTGTGAAAGTGTAAGTGCCAGTGATTAAACCAACTTTTAGTTAGTTTTTTTGATTATTTTTTTAAACTTTTTTGATGATTTTTTTTAAGTTTTAGAAAAGTTTTTTTCAAAAAGTTTTTTTTAAACAAAGGCAAAGAAGTCTTTTTTAGAAAAAGTTTTGCTTTTTTTTCAAAGGTTTTTTTTGTAAAAGATTGGTAGATAAGAAAAGATATTTTTTTTGAAAAAGTTTTTTTTTACAAATAAGGGATTTTTTTGAAATATATTTTTTAAGAGATTTTTGTTTTTTTGAAAACGTTTTTACCCACCCCATAATTATTGTATAATATATACAAAAATACGTGAAAGTACGAGATATGGGTAAAATATATATGTAATATATACAGGCCCCCCTATACTTAGCATGTGCTATGTCCTCATGGCACTAGGTGACAAAAAGCCATAGCTCGTACTAAGTATAAGTGGGTGAAAAGAATATAAGAATATGGGAGAATACACAGCGGGCATCGGTCCCCCTATACTTAGGCTATGGTCAGCCTAAGTATTAGATAGAACACAAGATTGGGGGACCAATGAGAGTGGAAAAGAATATACAAGAAGAAATGGAGCAACTTAGTTCACTCACCCTCCTATACTTAGGATATAGTCATCCTAAGTATAGCCACAAAATGAAAACGATACGGAACTGGGGCGAGTGATGCGAATCACGGAGGAGGGAGGAAAAGTCTATACAAGGAGGAGTGAGAATATACAAGGATCAAGAAGGTTTGTGACGGACCTTCTTGCGGGTGCGAGGGGGTGGGTAGTATACACATGTGTCGCTGTCAGAATCATCCTCCGAAGAATAATAGTGAGGTGTAGGGAACGTCCAACGAGGGTCGACACATGGCTGCTTGCTCAAATATGGCTTCAGAACAACCGAACTGAGCTTACTCGTATAGATCACCTCATCCGGACATGATGAGGACTCTTCAGAAAGTTCCTTCTCTGGTACGTCGAAGGTAACTTTCTTAGTCGATTTTCTAGAACCTGAAGCATCAAGAGGAAGAGGAGAGTGATACGTCTGGAGGAGTTTGTGGGAACACTTCGAGGAATCAATACTCTTCTTCTTCTTACCAAATGACCGACTAGAGGATGAAGCAATCGATTTATCAAGCTTGGTCAATTTGGTCCCACTTGTCTCTTTTGGTGTAGGTCTTGGATGTGGTGTGTGTGACGTACTGACCAGAGGTTCATCATCTGATGAGTCACCATATGCATTGTAATACTCCTGCAGGGTCAGCACACGTGTCTGGTAAGGCATAGTGTTCTCAGTTGGCTTGGCATTGATTGGCTCATGAGTCGGATCATCTAAATAATCAAGGAAATCAGTAATGATCATGTCCGACTCAGGGACAACTTCTGATTGTGAGTCCTTTCGAGAAGCTGTCACGGTGGTGGTAATGCAAGCAGTGGGTGGTGTGGAGGTGTAAGGAGTCTATGAACCAATGATCGCCTGGACAGTCGTTATCACATGTGTAGTAGAGAGTGACTCAACTGTTTCTCGAAGGTCACGACTGTCTGCGACTTTATGGGTTACCTTGGAATATCGTGTGTCCTCAAAGATCGGGTGAGGTCGGAGTGCTCCCAATGCAGAGAAATCGATCTCCCGAGTCTCGCAATCTATAGTTGCCTTAGCCAAGACTAAGATCGGCTTCCCAAGAATGATCGGAGACTGGGTGAACTCTCCTCGGTGCTCAATGTCAATGATTGTGAAGTCCACCTGCAATAGAGCACCTTGGAAGGTAACGATGACTGAAATGGTCCCTCTCGACCGTTTAATGGACCGATCTGCCAATTGAATGATCTCTCTTGACTTCTTGGCAGATCCGAGTTTGAGCTTGGCAAACACGGAGGTCAGAAGGATATTAATCGGTGAGTCATCATCGATTCTTGCATGGGTGAATGTGGTATCTTTGATTTTACAATCATACCTAAGCAACCGCTTTACTTTGCGGCTCTTGGTTTTTCTCCCTATCATCAAAGATGTGGCCATAGACGTTTAAGAAAATTTAAAAAAATATATAAAAAAATTAAAACAAAAAAAGAAGTTTCTATTATTACAGCAAAAAATAATAACAAAACAAAAAAAATAACGGAGGTGGAGCAGCTGCTCCAAGGCCGCCCCCCTCCCCATCGCCACCTCCACGCCGGACGCCGCTCTCCGATGTCGCCCCAGCACCAGCGGCCGGCCACCGCCCCTCCTTGTCGTTCTTGTGCGACCACGCTCCCCTGCGCCGCCATCTGCCGCCGGTTCCGCACCCTCCCCCTTGTTGGGTTCCTCCCGAAGAAGAAGAAGGTCCTTTTTGCCTTTAATTTTTTTATTGTAAAAATTTCAAGTGTGTCCTTTCAAGTTTTTGTAATTACAAACAATCCCCTTCACATATTTTTGTTTTTCAATTTGTTTTCTGTTTTACAAAGATAACCCTATGTTAACATTTTAATTTGGACCTTATCTATGCATCATTTTATTCAATGAAAAATATCATTGTGATGAACAACTAATTCTCTACCTTGTGGATTTTTATTTATATTTTTCTAATATTTGGGTAATTAATTAAAATTGTCTAACGGAAATTCTGCATATTTTACTCAATCAGTGATCATAAATTGATATCTAAAACAGTTGCTCTAAAAATTCCACAAAAATTAGATATGATGCCTTGAAGAGTGCTTAATTTACTGTCCAAATTTCATCCAAAGTGGAGTTGTCTTGCCTCTAAAATAAATTGTAGAGTGATTTTAGTATTTGATTTTTAATTAAATCCACATAAATCCATTTCACAAAATTTCAAGTCTCCTGGATGCCATATGAAAATACCCATATGAAATAATTCATACTCAGATTAATTTGATATTGTGGATTTATTAGGAATTAATTACTCACTGTCACTCTATTTTCACTAAAAAATTCATAATTTGTCAAAAAATTACAAAAATATTACTGTAGCTTCCTTATGTCATGTTTATATTGCAGTAAAATTTTCATAATTTTTCCTTACTGTTTGTGTGGAAAATTGCGAAAAAACCCATAAAAAGTGTACATTTTTAAATGCTGAATTTTAACCCATAAAATTCCAAAAAATTGTGTTTCGTGTTCCTCACTGGATTATGATTATAGGAAAAATATAATTTTGATGAATTGAACTGGTTTAATATTAAACTTAATTTGGCCTAGTTGTGTGTTTTCTTATTTTCTTAATCTAGCCGTATCATGTATTTGTCATTCATTTTGCATTAAAAAAATTTAAAAAAATGCATTTGGAAATCTAGATTTTAATTTTCGAATAAAACCCGAAGTTGTTCCTTTGCCTCCCTGTGTTCGACCCCGGACTTGCATGGGATATAAATTAAAGCCGAGACACTTTTCACGGAGATCTTCTCTCGGTTCTGATCGAATCGCTAAGTATACGTACTAAAACGTTCCCGAATTATTCATCGTATTTAACGATCCGTCAGATGGTGCCATTGCCGGGGAGGCAAACGGCTTAGGGATTAATTTAAAAATTGGATTTAGATTTTCATTTACTCGGGTAGTCTGACCCCCGACCATTTGTAATTAATCCATTTTCTTTGAATTATTTTTCAGCTCGATTTTTTGTATATATTTTGTTTTTATCTCTCTAATATAAATCTTATTTTCTTGCGAGGGCCCGGTGGACTTGGAGTGCATCGGAGGTCGACGGACGCGTTGCGCGCCCACTGCTGAAGAGCTAGGAGAATTACTTGATATTTTAGAGAGTTTTTGTAATTACTGTAATAATTTAGGTAATTCCTTCTTTACAGTAGTTCTTGTTTGAGAGCTCGCGCTTGTATGCGGACTGGACATTGGACCCGCTCGTGATTGTGTGGTTGATTGACGTAGAATAGGACTTGCACTCGCGGCTCTTAGAGCATTTTTATTAGAATATTTTTATTGCTTGTGCTCGTAATTTTTAGGACCACACATCACTTTTAACGAGACGCACTTAGACCGCAGAGCTATTAGTTAAAATTAAATTGTTCATCACTCGCTAATAGAACTGCCTGTCTAGGAACGGTTTTCTTTTTTGCATTCATATAGTATAAAATTTCAATTCTGCCTTGCATCCCGCATATAGAGCACGAGGATCACTGTAAGTCTTCTGAACTGGGCATGCATCATTGACTTCACTATTTGCATCGATTTTTCTCAACTCCCTCCCCTTGGTTTTAGAAACTTAGGTTAAAAGGAAATCGGGACTGATCGTTAGTTATGCTTTGTTTGGTGGACTAATCAAGTGATAACCAAACTTAAAATCGGGACTGCTAATCAGAGTTGACCAAAAAAAACTTACTAAAACTAACACTTGTTTTGGGAGAGCAAAACCCACATTGTATGCTTGGCTAATTGTGATTGTTGAGAGGTGAGGACGCATCCCTAGGATAATGCCCAAAACCTACTTTTAAGCCTTGCGTAATTGAACTTATATCTTGATTAATCACCTAATTAAAAATGAAAAGATAAACGGTCGGACTTCTACGACCATCACTGTGTTGAGTAGGTGAACTCAGGGTTTGCTCTTGTGTTTGTTTGTTTTGTGTGTTATTCGGTGCACTTGCACGCTTTCTTTCTCAATCCGCTTCATTCTCCTACCTCCCTTTCAAAATGTCAGAATATTGGTCATTATATCCACGTCACTCCTCTTCGATCATATTTCGACCATCTCCACCTTCTTATTCCTCTTCATACCTACACCTCGACCGCGAAGTCAGAACTCCGATTGATTTCTCCACTTCTTCGTCCTTCTCACCCGCCCCATATTCTTATACCCCTGACCCACAACCACCCTGCATTGACTCACCGTTTTCTCGCCCGCTTACTGGAATTAAGGAACAAACCAAAGAGCAAGCCACTGCTGAGATGAATAATTGGCAGAATCAGTTGACCCCACATACCTCATTCTCACCTACAGTTAGGACTGGGCAACCATTGACTTATACACATTCTGACTTGACCTTTGGGTGCAACATGGTCGATCAAACAAATCGAATGGAGAGGCCTACACTACATGATCTTCCTGACTTGATTGATCTGAGTGATCAAGCCAACATTGACCAGCCTTCATATCACCCATTCGGAGAGCTGACATATACAGGGGATTGGATTAATGCGACCGATCTACAGACCCCATGTCTACTGACTCCACCTTATGAGGCTCCGACCAACATCTGCCATACAGAAGGACCATACTCAACCCAGTATTACACACCTGAGTCAAGGTGTGTTGAGTATAAGAGCCCGAATTCTCAACAGTATCCTCCAATTGCACAGACTTCTCTCATGAGGTGTAATGAGAACTTATTAGAGGATGACATTTGCAAACTGATCAAGAGTCCAGGTAGGAATGTGGATCATGGATTTCACGGATTGAATCTTGAAAACATGGAAGACACCAGATTGACCACACGTCATGTACAGCTGGAGTCCCTTCTACCTCTCTCTTCTACTAACCACTTTGCCTCCAAACCAAAGTCTGTACATTCTCCTAGTCCTCCTTCATCTATCAAAAAGACCAAAAAAAAAGAAAAACCAGAAAATTCCATAAAAATTGAAAATGGAAAAGACTTACAAAAAATTGGATTCCACAGTTAGGGAAGCACTTGATAGAGAGTTGATTTTCGAGTTCGAGTTGACTCATGAGCCTCTTATCGAGCCACGAGTTTCTAAGCCGGCTCACGAGCCGCGAAATGAGCTGGTTCACAAGCTTCTTATCGAGTCATGAGTTTCTGAGCTGGGTCATGAGCCTCAAAATGAGCAGGCTCATGAACCTCTTAATGAGTCATCGTTCCATTTTATACATTAAATTATGCAAATGACATTTGTAATTTTGATTTTTTATACTCTTTTCTGTAGCTTTTTGGGCAAGAAAAATGTTAACCTCTATTTTATATCAAACTCAATGTGGAAGTTCCAGTATATATTTTTTTATTTTTTTATTAAGAGAGAAAACGAGTTATTGAGTCGAATTTCCGAGTAGAACAATGCCCAACTCGAACTCGACTCGATAAACTAACGAGCCATAAAACCCAACTCGGGCTCGGGCTCGGGCTCGGGCTCGTTAAGGTTTCGAGTCCGGCTCGTGAGCCCTTAATGAGTCGAGCCCGCATTGAGCTCATCGAGCTCGAGCTTTCCTGACAGCCCTAGTTGTTGAGGGGGAGTGTTCACAGGTGTGTAGACTTCATAAGGCAAGCCATGGTCTTAAGCAAAGCCTGAGAGCTTTGTTCCAGAAGCTCTCAAAATTGTTTGAGAAGCAGGGGTTCAAACGATTGAATGCAGATCATTCTCTTTCCATACAAAGAACCTCCAGAGGTGTGATTGCAATTCAGGTGTATGTTGATCATATACTTATTACAGGAGATGACATACAAGAAATACAGAGGGCAAAAGAGTTTCTGGGTCATGAATTTATTACCAAGGATCTTGGAACCCTTGGATACTTTCTAGGATTGGAGTTTGCCAGAAATCAGCAAGGGCTTGTGATGACTCAGAGGAAATATGTCACTTATCTGCTAAGTGACACGGGCATGCTTGGATGTCAACCTGCTACCACACCAATGGAACCAAGCATGAAGTTGTATGATGATGATACTGATGAGGTTGACAAGAGAAGATATAAGGAACTGGTGGGAAAGCTTCTTTATTTTACCATTACCAGATCTGATATTTCAATTGATGTCAGTCAAGTTAGTCAATTCATGGAACAACCTCATCGTGTACATATGTATGCTATGCAGATGATACTAAGGGTCTGTTTGGTTGCAGGGTTGGGAAGGGTTGGGTTGGCCCAACCCTTCCCAACCCTCCAACCAAACAGCCCAATCCTCCTCACAGTTTACTATTCACAGGGGTACCCCTACCCAACCCAACCATGCTCAACCCTGCAACCAAACAGGCCCTAGGGTGTCTTAAATCATCTCCAGGTACAGGACTACTATTTAGAAGAGGTGGCACCATCACTATCTCAACACGTACAGACGCAGATTATGCAAAGAGCCCCAAGGACAGGAAGTCCACAACAGGATTTGCTATATTTATTGGAGATTCACTTGTCTTATGGAAAAACAAGAAGCAAACTGTAGTTGCCAGTTCTAGTATTGAATCCGAGTATAGGGCCGTGGCACAAGAATGCAAGAAATGATGTAGGTTCAAGGCAGATCTACATATAGATGTTCCTCTTCCACGTCGTTGAAATACGACAATCAAGCATCCATATTCATTGCAAATAATCATGCACTTCACGAAAGGACGACGCACATTGAGGTCGATTGCCATTATATACATCATATGATTCAAAATGACTTCATTTCTACATCCGATGTCAGCTCAGTGGACTAGACGGCAGATATTTTCAGCAAGGCCTTACTTAGAGGATCATTTCAGAATTGTTCGTCCAAGCTGAGCATGATAAATATCTATGCTCCATCTCGAGGGCGAGTGTAAAGATATATTTCTATATTTCTATATTTTTTATCTATTCATTTTCCTTTTATCACTATTATGTAATTTGTCCATATGTCTCTCCTTTATATAAGAGAGCCTAAGGCTCAAAGGAATTAGCAAGTCTCTTATTTTTCCAAACAGTTATGACCTTCATATTCTTGAAACTCGATTTATGGGGATATTGTTTCCAGATGCAACGGTGTCCGAGTCTACGCTTCCAGGAAAAGCCCCTTTGCTTCCACCCTCTCTACAGGTAGCGGTGACGTAGCCTCCTCTCCAGTTCCAGGCAATCCTGTCAGCACATCAAGTGATCTTGTCAACATAGTTGGCCGATCAGGATAAAAATGCGATAGAGTTCCCCCATCGAGAACCCTAGCCTTAGAGAGATATAAAATTAAGGCCTGAGACCCTCTCATTTAAATAAAAAAAGGGGACCTCTAGTTCTCTACTAACAAGATATATAAAAAAGGAGAGAGGGGACTTTAGTTTCAACCAACAAGCCCGTTTACAGTTGTTTTGATCCAAGACCAAAGGACCTGTTAAAAAAGGGGGCCCACTGTAAAAAAAAAGGGGGAATTTTTTTGAAAAAAAGGTAAGTGTTAGGGATGAAAATGGATCGGATATGCTTATTTCTATATCCATATTCATTTCATCTCTATCGAATACGGAAACGGATATGATTCGGATATGCAATAAGGAAACCATATCTTTAAAAATATGGATACGAATTTAAATCGGATATTTGTCGAATCCAAATATGGATCAAATAAAAATCGAATCCAAATACGAACCGAATAAAAAGTAAATCCAAGTATGGATCCAATAAACATCTACTCCGAATACGAATAGAATAAAGACCACATATGAATATGAATTGAACTTTTATCAAAGTTCATAGTGATTTGAAAAAATGCAACGAAATATAAATAAGTTGCATCATGATAAAAGGGAGCGTTGAGGTGACATGTATTCTTGACCGTAAGCAAAAGGGGCGATAGGGTTTCGTAACTTTCGTTCATGCCCAACCCCAAACGAACTGAAGCTTATTAATATCATTAATATATTGTATCATATAACATATAATACTAATAATAACGTGGGGTTGGGCTTCTATTATATTAACTAATATATAAAACAATATTAAATTACGCATTCATCCAGATCGAGATACGAATATTCAAGCCATTACTATATCTGTATCCATATCCGGAAATTTTTTACAATCCATATTAGATCTGATTCGATAAATATTCGGATATGGAGATATGTATCCGATAATTTTTCAAATAAGGTAAGCGGATATTCGGATATATCCATATTCATTTTCATCCCAAGTACACGTACAAGAAAAGGGGAAAGTCGTATGCAAGAAAAAAAAGGTGCTTTGAAAGAAAAAAGGAAAAGGCAAAAAATGGAAATCAGTTTTTGATTTATTTTCCCCATTTTCAGGTCTTTTCCAACTCTGTCAACATCATCTTTTCTGACAAGTCTTGGTGAAATGGGGAGTATTTGTAAGGTTCTACGGTTCAGAATTAAATTCTCCAGTTTAGATTCAGACTTTACTAGTTTGATTGCTGAATTGCGGTCATAATATAAGAGGTCTACATCTTGATTTGGACTAAGGATTTTAATGTGAATCCATAAGGACTTCAGAGTAGAGATCCCACTAACTGAGCCAGTGTGGACATAGGATTTTCGTGTAGATTTGTAGGGACTCCAGAGTAGAGATCCCATTTTTAAGCCAGTATAGGAAAGACCTAATTCACTGATGAGAAAATCCAGTTTCAGCCTCCATCTCCAGCAACTGTGGACTCCGACAAGAATGTTTCCACAGCTTTCCTCAGTTTGACCCTTCAGAGAGATGAAGCAGTTGTGGGCCAAAGTTCTCCAACGAGGAGACTCATCCAGTTTCAGTAACTAAACACAATACAGAGTATACGTTCTTTGACGATAAGTCCCAGTTTAGTTCACACTCCATCCCTTCAGTTCCTCATCACCAGCATGGCATGAAAGGCAATGTCCTCAATAGGCAGCCAGTATAATATTCATTGAGTTGATATTATCAGTAGTACCTTATATTGTGTGAGTATGCATTTTCTTTTTATTTGAACAAGCTGAGCATTGAATGTTTCAGCTTGAGGGAGTGTTGGAGTATATATCATAGATAGATAATTGGATCCCTCCAAGGTCGAATTACCACATCCACAAGTTTAGTCCCACATCATCTATGAGTGGTACTTGGTCTTATTGGTGGGACTATATAAGAAGTCCTACACCACATGTAATAAGAGAGAGAAAGCAATAAGAGAATACCTAATCCGTTATGAGGCCTTCACTCGTAATGCCATCCCGCTCTTTATGGATTAGGGTTCCACATAAAATCTCAGCGTACTTCAAGTTTATATTTCTTTATCTCTGATACGTTTCCGCATTCATCGTTTTCTTATATGTCAATCAGATAATATACAATTTCATTGGAATATATTTTATTATAATTTTATAGGATCGTTTATATATACACCTTGAGGCTACGCCTACCTCACTTCCAAGGAAACCACCGCATTTCTCTTTTCAAACCTTGGTGCCTGCTGATAGAGACATTGTTGCTTAGGTTAATATTCTGTTATATATATATATATGCAAATAACTCAGATGCTGACATCATTTAAAGATATTATTCTTATATTGCTTTTCATAACACTTTATGTAGAAACTTTTGATGATAGATCCAAAAGTTTGCAAGTTGATCGACAAACCTCAAAGTTAGACCAATCCAAGGAAGTTAAAGGGTAATGGGAGTTTGCCCAAGCCTTGTCTTTGTTGTTGTGTCAGATCTGTAGTGGTGACTTTGGTGTCTGTTCCGGAGTTGTAAAGCTAGCAACTTTCTAAATGATTGAGATATTTGCATAAATATCATCGGATAGTAAAGTAGTTGGTTGGTTCGGCTAACCAGAAATCCTAAGTCGAGAGGTCTTGGCTCGTGGGTTTTACCGATCTGGGATTCCACACTAACATCATATGCAATGTGATAGATTGGTTGTTGATTTATTCCTTAGTTAATTTTTGCTTTTAAAGATTTATTATGTCAGCAATACTACCAGTCGTCCCTCCCCATCTGGTAATACCACAATCCTCATGAACTCGCACAGGGTTGCATGTATATCTAAAAGTTCATCATTAATGTAGAGGATTAGGTATTTTTTATGTAATAATTAATAATTTAAGGATGTTCTAATAAGTAAATTTTGGATAAATTTCATAGTTATATCAAAGTATTAATAAACAGGAACCGACTTTATTTTACACTTAAGCAACAATAATCTTTCTAGATAGTGAAAAAGGCTAAGATGTTCCTAAAAAACCACAACCACAAGAAATCACAAACAAAAATCAACTCCTACCCAATAATCAAAGAAGGATCTAATAGACTACAAAATGTTCTCCACCCTTTTTTACAGTGGAATATTTCGAGAAAAAATATTTCATATTAAGCTTTTAAATTTATTATAGAAGACATAACAGTTTTATTTTCACATGACATCAATATCCCTAATAACCGAGGCGACACATTAATACTTGTTAGAAAATAAAGAATGTAGAAGCGGAATGATAAACAGAGCATAATCTAGAAAGAATAAACATGAAGAACACAGAATTTTTATGTGGAATCCTACTTCCTAAGGAGCGGGATAAACTACGGGAGAAGCCCTCAAAGGAGCGGATATTGCATTCCTTTTTCTTTCATTGGAGATAAGAGGTCTGGGACTCCTTATATAGCCTCCACAGAGCCTCCAATTCCTACCACTGGAAGATGAGGGACTAAACATATAGATGGGGTAAATGAATCCTGAAGAGATCGATTTACCCATCTCTCTCATAAGTGACACATACAACTTATACTCCAACATTCCCCCTCAAGCTGGAGCATGCAATGCTCAGCTAAGACAAACAGAAAGAAACTCAACTCACAATACATGACACTACAGACAATATTAACTCAACGCGCACAATTGTTGCTGTCGAGGACATTGTTTCTCATGACGTGCAGGTGAGGAGGACAAACAGGCTGGAGTGTGAGTCAACTGAATCTCCTCGTCGGAGAGCATGTGCTCTGAACTGCGCATGTCAAGGCACTGCAACTGGAATGGGTCTCCTCGTCGGAGAACTCTGGTCCGCCACAACATTGTGGACAACTACCCCATCTCTAAAAAGGATCGAATTGAAAGGGTCGTGGAAGTGCAATCCTCATCGGAGTCCACGGTCGCTGGAGAATGGAGTCCGAAAGAAGTCTCCTAGTCGGAGAACTGAGTCTCTCCCATCTGACACAGAGAATGGTACTCTACTCTGAAGTCCCTATGATACCATATGAAAACCCTTGCCCATATAACATAGGGAATGATCCTCAACTCTGGAGTCAATATGGCTCACATGAAAACTCTAACCGACAAAACAAGAAGAATGATGGGGACCACAATAAAAAATGGCAAACATGCGCAAATCTAAAAAGACCGCATACATGTGCATGTCTGAAACTAAGTCTCTCTCTAGAGAACTCGAAAAATGGGCCTCTCAAACATGGAGTGCCTCGAACTTAGACTATGACCAATATGAATGTCAAGTCTTGAATCTGATAAAATCTGTAGAGTCTGAACGAATGGCTGGTCTGGAATCTGTCATCTGAATCTAAAACATTTGAATAGACATGTGACTCTACATAATACTCCCCCATTCTCCCATACTTGTCGGAAAATGATATCGACAAAGTTGGGAGAAGACAATAGAATGGGGAGAAAAAACATGAAACCAATAAAGCCGATTACAAATATTTCGGCTTCCCAAAACATGAATAACATTTGGTCGTTTCAATTTTTATGGCTCCTTTTTTTGCAAATTTTTTTTAAATGCGTACGGCTTTTTATTTTGTACACGCCTTTTTCATCAAAATATTTTAAAAAAAAACAGATCCACTCGGCCCAAATAGGGCTTCAAAATAGGCCTCTTTCTCTCCTTATAAAAACAGGACACTGCCCCCCTTCCACCCTTTTTTTTAAGTACGGCCCACTTGGGCTCAATCTTGTCATCCACTTTTTTTAATTTACACGGCATCCCCTGCTCATTCTTCTTAGCAATTTGTTTTTAAAACACTTCTGCCCAAAAGGCGCAACCCTATTTAGGGTTCCCCATAAAGGGGACCCTTTTTCTCAAGAGGCACCGCCATCGCCAAGAGGGAGGCTGCATCGCGTAAGGGAGGGGTGTTGCTCTAGGAGGAATCAAACCCGATCGGGGGAGGGGGTGGTTCCCCTCCCGGTTGCGTGCAGGGAGAAGGTGGCGACTTCGCCATTTGGATGCAGCAAGGTTCCGCCTGCACGCTCGAGCTTCGGGAGATGCGAGGAGGTTGGAGGGCTCTGCCTGGACAAAGGATGCTTGTATACTGCAGCCAGAAGCCGCCTGCACGAAGGCTGAGGATCTGTGTAGGGCTCGAATGTTTGGACTCGCATCATCGTCACGTAGGACTAGGTTGACAGCGCTAGGATCTGTGGGCTATGGGCCCACAATGCTTCCGCAAAGCCTTCGCGTGGTTCTGGAGGACTCGGAGATGACGCATGGGGGAGGTAGGCCCGTATCGACCACAATTGGAGGAGGCCTCGCATGGCCTGAAACGTGATGAGTCTGCTGCAGGGTTCCACACAAGAAGGGGTTACGCCGCCGAGGTCTGATGCTCTTCTCCAGCTACGTTGGAGGATTGTGCGGAGGTTGCTGGGGTGCGGCGCCGTCGCCGGATGTTGCAGTCGCCGCTAAGGGCTCACCGCCAAGAGCGATACCAGACAACGTGTGGCCTGAAGTCAGACTTGATTCCTGGACTTCATTGCACTGGGGCTAAGATCACTGGCGAGTCTGAAAAAAATGCGTATGCCGCTCGAAAGGATGGCATCTCTTCTAGGGTTGCACCACCGAATGCAGAAATTGATGAATCCATAGAACTCGATCTGCTCAATAGTAATTGTAGAGATATATTATTTACGTCTGTACCTTTCTTGTATTTTTTTTTCTGTTGGACTCTATGTATTTTACCCATGGCTTCAAATTTCAGCGAAATTCGGTCGAATTTCTGTCGAATATCGATACCCAATCGAAATCGAAATTCGACCGAAATATGGGGGTCCTAGTACAAAAAAATGACCGAAATGACGATTGAAATTCGACCGAAATTCTGTTTTGATCGATACCGAAATGGTGACCGAAACCGACATATAGGGCTTTGATTTTACCCATAGGCTATTCTCCCATATAAGAGAGCCGAGGGAGGATGGAATAAACAGGTTTTCTCATTTTCCCAACATGGTATCAGAGCGACGATCCTAGATCGGAGTTCTCGATCCAAACCCTAACCCTAGCCTCCACCCTCAAGCCCTCCACACGCGCCGCGCGCCGCCTCGGTCCTACGTACCCGGCGTAGGTGATCTATTGTGCGTCGCCTCCTGCGCACGCCTGTGCACGCACCTGCGCACGCATTCGCGCATCTCCTGTGCGCCGCCTACTGCGTGCGTGCGCGTAGGAACAACCGCGTGCCTGTGCGTCGTCTCCTGCGCGCTGGATCTCCAGTGCGCGTAGAAATCGCAGTACTCGCGCATCTTTTGTGCGCCACACTCGCGCAACTGCAAGCCAGTGCACGCACATCTGCGTGATCATCTGCGCGCACATCTACGTGTGTGATCTCCGTGCGCGTGCAGCCCTAGGCCAACACGCGTGCGACTCCAGCCTCATTCCGCGCACGTTTCCAGATTTATGGGTTTGGTTGCTTGTGTCTACACATGCAACTAAACCCATCAATGTCAATGTAGACAAAATCATCTATTCAGTCTGCTCCCCTAGTCTTCCTATATCATAATGTCAGAAAGCAAGGCCGATATTTCATCCACATGCGCCTTTAGAGGTCCAGCGCTTATTGTGAAGATGGATGGTTCAAACTATAAATTGTGGGCCATGCAGTTCATGAGCATGATGAAGTCAAGCGGTAAGAAGCACAATCTTACTGAGGAAGAGCCTGCTGAGAAGACAGGGGTTAATGCCTCTTGTGAGGCAGATGATGCATATGCCAAAGTCTGGCTTTCCGAAACATTAGCAATTGAGATAGCTAATGATATTCTCCATCAGCCCACTGCTAAAGCAATGTGGGACATTCTGGCTGCTACCTACTCACAGGAAAAGAATGAAACGAAGATTCTACAACTTCAGCAGACATTTTTACAATCAAGCAGAATGGACGGCCTCTCCACTCATTGTACACGTCTTTACGTGGAATGTTTGAGAAGCTTTATAGCTTCATGCCTCTTACAGCCACTCTAGAGCAACAGAAGACCTATAGGAATGCCATTATGGTGAGTGTTTTCCTTGTTGCCCTTGATCCAGAGTACGAGGCTGCATGTTCCCAGATCTTGGCGGATTCTACTATTCCTCCTATGGAGGAAGCCTTTCATAGGCTGAGTCGTATCACTGTCCCTTCGTCTGTTACGAATCAGACCGCCTCAGCCATGGCAGCTAATCGAGGTCGAGGAGGTCATCATCAGTTCCGTGGGCGTGGACCTCAGGGCAGAGGAGGCTGAATTCGGCCATCATGTACTTTTTGCCATCGTTTTAGACACACTGAAGATACATGCTATTCTAAGCATGGGTTTTCTGCTTCTGCACGAGTCGCTGAACAGATCGAGCCCCCATCTGCTTCATCTATGGATCGAGGGCATCATTCCTCCATTCGGTCTTGTTGCATCAGCACCGACTTCTGAGAGTCACTCCGATGTTGCCGCATCTGGATCCACCAGTACATCAGGTAGTACCTATGCATTCACTAGCAGTAGTGGATCAGATACTTTAGAGTGGATTATGGACTCTGGTGCCACACATCATCTGTGTGGTGATCAAGGTCTACTTATAGGATACAGACAGATTTCTCCAGGTCATACTGTGGTTATTGCTAATGGAACACATTCTCCAATTACTGGTCAGGGGGAGATTAGACTGACACCATCCATGCATCTCAAGAATGTGTTACATGCACCTGCTTTTTCGATGAATTTGTTGTCTATTAGCCAACTTAGAAAGGATTTACATTATCGAGCAATTTTTGATCCATCTTCTCTTGTTTTTCATGACATCCTTATGGGCAACATGATTGGGTGTGGCTATGAGCAAGGCGGCCTCTATCGCCTTAGTCCGACTTCATATGATGGAACCTCATCTCTACCTGCTGGATCAATCTCCTCATTACTGTGGCACATGCGCTTTGGACCTCTACCACTTCAAAAACTGTGTCATGTGTTACCCAAGGTTTCACCTCACATGTCCATTCAATGTGAGGCTTGTCAATTGGGAAAGCATCATCGGTCTACCATTCCCAATCATCAGTGTCGGAGTAGTACCTCCAAGTTTGAGTTATTTCATGCCGATATCTGGGGTCAGGGATACAGGTTTTATATAGTTATTGTGGATGATTTCTCTCGTGTGTCGTGGGTCTTTTTGTTAAAGAATAAATCTGAAGCGAGGAATATTATCATCAATTTCATTAATGAAGTTCGTAATATTTTTTCTGCATCTGTTAAAATTGTAAGAAGTGATAATGCCCTAGAATTTTGTACTCATACCCTATCCGGTTATTTTTCATCTCAAGGGATCATCCACCAAACATCATGCGCCTATACTTTCCAACAGAATGGGGTTGCTGAAAGGAAACATCGTCATTTACTTGATGTCACCAGGTCGCTTCTTATACATAGTCATGCCCCTCATTCTTTCGGGGGAGATGTTGTTCTTACGGCATGTTATCTCATTAACCGTATGCCATCATCTGTCTTCGGTGAGAAGATTCCTTTCTTTCTTGTTTTTCCTGACAAAGAATTATTCTCTCTTACTTCTCGTGTGTTCGGCTCGGTTGCCTTTGTCCACCAGTTGTTTCCCGGGACTGACAAGCTCTCTCCTAGGGTTGTCAAGTGTGTCTTCGTCGGGTACTCAAGAACGCAGAAGGGGTACAAGTGCTATGATCCATTGCGCAGGAGGTATCTAGTTAGTGTCGATGTTACCTTTTTCGAATTCATTATGTACTTCTCATCTACAGGTGATTAGTTGATATCCTCTGACACTATTAATGCTATAAACATGCCATCATCACCACCACCACCAGCACTCCTACCACCTCCAGCGCTACCATCTCCTACATCTCATGTCACTGTGCATGTTTCACCATTGCCATTCCACTATACCCATAGGCCTGCTTATGCTCATGGTCACCGCCCATCATCTAGCTCGGCTGAGGTATGTTCTGAAAATATTACTATTGATGCATCTGATGATCTTCCTGAGCAGGATGTGTTACCGAGGCCAGATGAGGAGACAGGTGATTTAGATGTACCTATTGCTCTACGAAAGCAGAAGCGGAGCTGTGCATCATATCCTATAGCATCTTCTGTGTCGTTTGATCGCCTAACTAGAGAATTCAGGAACTTTGTGATTGCATTGTCAGCAGTGGATATTCCATGGAATTACCAAGATGCGCTGAAGGATAGTCGATGGCGTCTAGCCATGGAGGAAGAAGTGGCAGCTCTTCAGTCCAAAGCCACTTGGAGCCTTGTTCTTGCACCTGCTGATGTGTCTACAATTAGCTGCAAGTGGGTCTTTACAGTTAAGCAGAATGCATATGGCAGCATTGACAGATACAAGGCACACCTTGTTGCTCGTGGCTTTATACAGACATATGGGTGAATTATCTTGATACATTCTCGCCGGTTGCTCGTCATTCCATCCTACGGATCCTTCTTTCGGTTGCAGTTACTCGTGATTGGCCCATGTACCAATTAGATGTGAATAATGCATTCTTATACGGTGATTTACGGGAGGAAGTCTACATGCAACAGCCACCTGGTTTTGTTGTTGAGGGGGAGTGTCCTATGGTGTGCAGACTTCACAAGGCTAACTATGGCCTTAAGAAGAGCCCCAGAGCTTGGTTCCAGAAGCTCTCAGACCTGTTTGAGAAACAGGGGTACAGACGTTCTAATGTTGATCATTCCTTGTTCGTACAAAAGACACCCAGAGGTATTATTGTAATTATGGTATATGTAGACGATATTATGATTATAGGGAATGATGAACAGGGAATCCAGAGGGCAAAGAAATGATGGGTCGTGAATTCGTCACCAAGGATCCTGGAGTTCTCAGATATTTTCTGGGACTGGAGTTTGCCAGAAATCCTCATGGGTTGGTAATGACCCAGAGGAAATATGTCACTGACCTATTGAGTGAAACAAGAATGCTTGGCTGCCGACCTGCCACTACACGTATGGACCCCAGTATGAAATTATATGATGATGATACTGATGAGGTGGATAGGAGAAGATACAGAGAGCTAGTGGGCAAACTTCTCTATGATACCATTACCAGGCCCGATACCTCCTTTGTTGTGAGTCGAGGTAAGCCAGTTCATGGAGCAACCACGTCAGGTACACATGTATGCTATACATATGATACTCGGGTACCTTAAGTCATCTCCAGGGGCAGGTCTGTTGTTTAAGAAAGGCAAAGAGGTTACTATCTCAGTATGTGCAGGTGCATATTACGCAGGGTGTCACAAGAATAGGAAGTCCACCACTGGGTTTGTTGATTATGTTGGAGATTCTCTAATCTCATGGAAAAGCAAGAAGCAAACGGTCGTAGCAAGGTCTAGTGCTGAGTCAGAATATAGGGCTATGGCCCAGATCAGTACAGAAATGATGTGGGTAAAGGTTGTGCTTACAAACATATATATAGAAGTTCCGCTCCCTATGGCTCTGGAATGTGACAATCAGGCGGCTCTATTCATTGCAAATAATCCAGCATTTCATGAACGAACCAAACACATTGAGGTTGATTGTCACTTCATACGTGATATGATTCAGAAGGGGTTTATTGTTACATCTCATGTTAGCTCAGAGGATCAAACTGCGGACATTTTTACCAAGGCATTACTTCGAGGGTCGTTCCAGAAGTGTTCGTCCAAGCTGAGCATGATTGATATCTATTCTCCACCTTGAGGGGGAGTGTAGAGATATATTATTTACTTCTATACCTTTTCTTGTATTTTTCTTTTCTGTTGGACTCTTTATGTATTTTACCCAAAGGCTACTCTCCTATATAAGAGAGTTTAGGGCGGATGGAATAAACAAGTTTTCTCATTTTCCCAAGAGTAATCAAACTTGACAAAAATCTTCCATAGAACTGACTCGCCTTTAAATACAATCTTCACATAATTAGGGTTTCACGAAACCCTAGAACTCTTGAACAACAACGAACATGATGATCTTAAAAAAATCGAGAATCAAACCCGCTCTGAAAATCTTCCATAGAACTGACTCGCCTTTAAAAACAATCTTCACATAATTAGGGTTTCACGAAACCCTAGAACTCTTGAACAACAATGAACATGATGATCTTAAAAAATCGAGAATCAAACCCGCTCTGATACCATGTTAGAAAATAGAGAATGCGGAAGATAAACAGAGCATGATCTAAAAAGAATAAACATGAAGAACATAGAATTTTTATGTGGAACCCTACTCCCTAAGGAGCGAGATGAAATCACGGGAAAAACCCTCAAAGGGGTGGATATTGCATTCCTTTTTCTCTCAATGGATACAGGAGGTCTGGGACTCCTTATATAGTCTCAGCAAAGCCTCCAAGTCCCGCCACTAGAAGATGTGAGACTAAACATATGGATGGAGTAAATGGATCCTGGAGAGATCCATTTACCCATCTCTCTCATAAGTGACACATACAACTTATACTCCAACAATACTACCTCAATGCCTTACTACTTCAGTACCCCTTTGGACAACCGAGGCTTATACCTTACTGAATGAGTCCGAGGCTATAATTTTAACACTAAGCGGAACCCTATTCCCTCATTTGTAAAGTGGAGAGTTTGTTTCTCCTCTTGCATACGTGAAGGAGAAGATGGGGCTTGATTAGGGATGTAAAAGGATGTGGATATATATGTATTCATTCATATCTGTATCCGTTTTTATGAGGATATGGATGTTTTTTAACTTCTGGCGAATATGGATGCGGATATGGATGTTAATAACATCCAACGGATACGGATGCGAATACGGATGCTAAAAAATATATTTTCATAAATATGGAACGAATATGGATACGGATATCCGTTTCCATGTATGTTATATATTTAAAAATTATAAGACCCCCCTCAAGATTCTTATTTTCCCTTTACAAGCTCCAACATTTAGGTCGTAATTTTTTAATCCTTCAGCCCTCTTTTTGCAAAATGTCACATTACCCATTCAACTTCCCCACTCCTCGATACTAATACCCGTCATAGTATCATCCCAATTTGCCAATTCCAACGTACGCCGCCATCCCAATTTGCCAATTCCAACGCCATCCCAATTCGTTGTTTCCCAACCCCGCTCCTCCCTGGATCCTATATGCGCTCCTGAATCGAGCATCGGGTTATCAAATCAGACGTGAATCGTGATCTTCAAGCAGCAGCGCCTCAACCTCCGTGGGATCGCCTGCATGTCAACATCGTCGATGTATTGTCGAACTAGACGTCTAGATCTGCTCTACTCATTCTTGGAATTCCTTCCTGCACCATAATTTCCTATTTTGTAATTTCTCACGCAAGCCCTAATTCCCGGCCAACTACATCACTGTGACGCCTATGCCGATCCAGAATTCTCCTGCGACGCCATTGCCGATCAGGCACCCAAACCTAACTCTATTGCTTCCCCTTACGGCAAGTGACAATTCTCCTCTGATTTATATTTCTATGATAATTGTCATTATTTTTCTCGCAAGAATTTATGCACTAATATATATACTTATGCATTTTAGTTAGTAGAGTTCATCCCAATTTTTTGGAATTCTTTACGTATCCATAATGTCAATCCAATAGCTACAAACGGTAAGACTCAAAAGTATAATCTGATGCTTTTATTATAGGTTTTTGATCTTCTTTATATATCATCATGAGTGGCACGGATCCATCAATCGAAAAGTCAACCAATGATGCCTCAAAGAAGATTGTGATGCCCTTGCCTAAGAACACAAAAAACTTACATCAGAGGTTTGGATGGATAATGAAAGAGTTTATAAAAATGAGGAGATTACAGTCAAAGGAAAAACATATGAGCAATGTTGGAAGAAATACAATCATTGTTTATTCCTGTAACCCTAGGCTCTCTTATATAGGGGTGAGACCTATGGGTAAATTACATAATATAGATAAAAGGAAATAAAATAACATAAAAGATACGTGGATTGTCGAAATATCTCAATACTCCCCCTCAAGATGGAGCATAGATGTCAATCATGCTCGGCTTGGACGAACACTTCTGAAAAGACCCCCTGAGTAATGCCTTGGTGAAGATATCTGTTGTCTGCTCTTCTGAACTAACATGAGAAGTGGAAATCAGACCCTTCTGAATCATATACCTCGTGTAATGGCAATCTGCTTCAATATGCTTCATCGTCTCATGGAATGTGGGGTTATTAGCAATAAAAAGAGTCGTCTGATTATCACATTGGAGGTGCATATGAAGTGGCACCTCTATGGTTAGGTCAGTAAGAACAGATCTGACCCACATCATCTCTGTTGTAGCTTGTGCCATAGCCCTATATTCTGACTCAGCACTAGATCACTCCTCCTCACAGTCTGCTTCTTACTTTTCCATGAAACCAGGGAATTTCCTCTAAACTTAGCAAAATCTGAGATAGACTTTCTATCCTTCGGACATCCAGCATAATCTACATCCGCGCATGCTGTAACTGATAGAGATGTACCACTGCTGAAAAGAAGTCATGTACCAGGTGAAGTCTTCAGGTATCTTAGAATCACCTGGGCTGCTCCATAAACTGACCAACCTTGCTCACAGCAAATGATATATCGGGCCTTGTGATAGTCACATATAGTAGCTTGCCAACAAGCTCCTTGTACCTCCCCTTGTCGACTTCCTCAATGTCATCATCATATAACTTCATGCTCGGGTCAATAGGAGTAGTGGTAAGTCTGCAATCTGTCATGCATGTCTCTGAAAGAAGATCTACAACATACTTCCTCTGAGTCATCACAAGACCTCTTTGGTTCTGTGCAAACTCCAACCCAAGGAAGTAACGTAAATGTCCAAGATCCTTAGTCGCAAATTGTTGACCTAGAAAGTCCTCGGCACCCTGAATGCCATGATTGTCATCTCCTGTAACAATAATATCATCAACATACACAAGAATGACAACAGTACCACTATGAGTCTTCTGTACAAACAAGGAGTTGTCGGCAGTCGATCGCACAAACCCCTGCTACTCTATCAAGTCCGAGAGCTTCCGGAACCATACTCTTGGACTCTGCTTAAGGCCATAAATTGCCTTGTGAAGTCTGCATACCTTCTGGCACTCCTCCTCAGCAGTAAACCCCGATGGTTGCTGCATGTAGACCTCTTCCTGTAGACCACCATATAGGAAGGCATTCTTCACATCAAGTTGGTATAGGGGCCAATCTCTTACCACAGCAATTGACAGTAGAATCCGCAGAGTAGAGTGTCTAGCCACTAGAGAGAAAGTATCATGATAGTCCACCCCATATGTATGGGTGAACCCACATGCCACAAGTCTCGCCATATAGTGATGTATACTGTCGTCCTTACGGTGTTTCACAGTGAACAGCCACTTGCATCCCACAACTGACGCATCAACTGGAGCCGTCACCAGACTCTGCGTACCACGTGACTGTAACGCAGCTACCTCCTCTTCCATAGCCAAGTGTCAATGGCTATCCTGCAATGCTTCCTCATAATTCCGTGGAATTTCCACGGCAGATAGAGCTATTGCAAATCTCTGAAAATCCCTTGTTAGTCGATGAAAGGAGACTTATGAAGCTAAAGGATAGGAAGCACAAGATCTCTTCTGCTTTCAAACTGCAATAGGAATATCCAGATCAGAGGGAACATCTTCCATCTGTGCGGTAATTTCCTGTAATGAGTCCTGCACAGATACACCTCCAGACCTATCATTAGATGCTATGTTATCAAAACAAACCTGCGACTCTGTGGAAGATGGCTGATGACCATGAGCAGAAGTAGACCGATGAGTGTAGAACTTAGGAAGGAGTGGAACAGGTGGCGCAAGCGACCGGGTAGTAGGAGGCGGTGGAGGAGGAGGTGGGAATGGTGATGGTGATGGTGGTGTTCGTGGAGGTTGTGGGACAACAAGCATGGGAGGAGGTGGCATATAGACAGCTTCCTCTGTGTTCAATGCAAGGCCTTAAATGTCGGTTTCGGTCACCATTTCGGTACCGACCAAAACAGAATTTCGATGGAATTTCGGTGGAATTTCGACCGAAATTTCGGTCATTTCGGTCATTTTTTGTACTAGGACCCCCATATTTCGGTCATTTCGGTCATTTCGGTCAAATTTCGATTTCGACTGGATATCGATATTCGACAGAAATTCGACCGAATTTCACTGAAATTTGAGGCCATGGTTCAATGAAGCCAACCTATCACATGTAGGAGAGAAGTACATCACCGACTCAAAAAAACGTGACACCAACACTGATATAATATTTTCTGTGTAGAGGATCATAATAACGATACCCTTTCTGAGTCCTGAAGTATCCAATAAACACACATTTAATAGCTCGAGGAGCAAGCTTGTCAAGGCCAGGAGTCAACTGATGAACAGTGACAGACCCAAACACACGAGGGGTGAGTGAGAGTAACTCCTCTAGAAAGGCAACAGAGAAAGGAATTTTCTCACCCAAGACATATGATGGCATACGATTCACCAAGTAACATGTTTTGAGAACTGCATCACCCCAAAACGAGTGAGGTGCACGACTCTGAATGAGAAGAGTTCGAGTAATGTTCAGAAGATGACGATGCTTTCTCTCAGCAACAACATTTTGCTGAGAGGTGTAAGGGCAAGATGTTTGATGAATAATCCCTCTGGATGAAAGGAAATGAGATATATCACGAGTACAAAACTCCAATGCATTATCAGTTCGAACAAACTTCACAGAGGTAGAGAAAACATTTTTGACTTCATTAATAAAAAAATTTATCACATTCCTTGATTCAGATTTATTTTTCAAAAGAAACACCAATGAGAAATGTGAAAAATCATCCACAGCTACAAGATAGAATCGGTGTCCCTGGTGATCAGGTACATGACTGGACCCCATATGTCAACATGAAACAACACAAAAGAGGAGCTATTGCTCCGACTCTAACGACTGGGAAAAGTAGATCGATGATGCTTTCCTAATTGACAAGTTCCGTAGTAAAAGGAAGAAGCAGGTGAAATCTGCGGCAACATATGACACATCTTCTGAAGAGGAAGGAGACCAAACCGGAGGTGCCAGGTGAATGGAGAGACAGAGCCAGACGAAAGAAAAGATACGTCAGCATATGGAGTTCGGACCAGACGATAAAGGCCACCCTGCTCA